>NW_020772121.1:0-10986 GCF_900518735.1 Pseudonaja textilis | reverse complement strand
GAATTTACTTTCCTGTGGCTCCAACTTCCATTTTTTTTTTTTTTTTTCTGATTCAGGCATGTTGAAAGGGAAGCTCAAAACTGGCTTGTTTCCCTGCAAGTGGAAATCTGCTATCCCAATCTCTTTCAGCTCAGTATAAGTTTCCATTTTAAGGGAAATGACATTCATTTTCTTATGAAGGTCTTATTTTCTTCTAGGGTAGCCTTCACCAACATTAGATAAATCCTGTTAAAATATCATCTGTTTGCTTGAAAGGATGAAAGAACTAGATTTTCAAGCTTATGCTACAAACCCATCTTATCCAAATCTCTGATTAATTCTCTCTTTCTTTTTGCAAAATTCTATTCTATTCTGTCAACTGTCCCATTTGGTTCATGCAGACAAATAAAACCTCTGGGACATTTTCATTTCTGAGAGTATAATTTACTGAGCCAACATGGTTACGGAAGTAGCAAAGCCAATTCTAACACTTTCATGCACAAATAGCATAGTTAAATGTTCCCCTTTGCCCCTGGCCCTCCCATTGTCATTGTCAATCAGTATGGTCAGTTCAGTTCATGTTGTTTTGGGTAACAGACTGTCCGCCTAGCAGATTTTCTCAGCAGGTGACCTTGGTTCTCAGGCTCTGAGTTGGCGCTCTTTGCATTTGTTTCCTCCCCTCTTATGCCTCTCCTGTGTTACAATCTATTTCTTCCCCCTGTTGCTTCTTCTTTGGCTATGAGCTGGGTTTGTAAAGTGAGCCAACTCTCAGCCACGACGCCTACTTTCAATGACTTACTCCTATAGCCATTTTGGTAAATTATTGCACTTCAAAATGAGGTGAGGATCTAGCAAGTTCTATAGTTATAAAAGTTGGTTTGGTTGGTTGGTTAGTTGGTTGATTATGTGCCATCAAGTCATTATTGACTCTTAGCAACCACAAAGGTAGATGATAGATGATGATGACAACAATATTGAATAATAAGAAAGATAGACGATAGATGATAGATAGATAGTTAGATAGATGATAGATAGCTAGATAGCTAGATAGCTAGATAGATAATTTTCTCCATAACACTGAACAATCATCAGTTCAAGTTTTGTATTTTGATGTTGATTAAAATGAGCTAGCTCCCTGCATGCAAATCCACCTTGCCATTACAACATCTCTATTTCCAAGATTTAACACTGTAACTCCAGAATAATACTAAGTAGATTGGAAACTGTTATTAGGTTTGGGATGGAAAGGTTATTTTCAAAAGAAGTTTGCAATGACGTTTGTGGAAAACTTCCATCTTTTTGAAGGAAGCTAAGATGAGACAGAGCAAAATGACTGCGTAACTGACTGTAAAGGAGAAGCATATGCTATTAAACCTGAGGAATGTTGTTTGAAGGAAGATCTTAAAAAAAAAAAAACCCACAAATTTGTGTTCTGCAACTTTGTCTTTACTGTTAAGACCACTCTCATTAATTATACTACAGTCTCAACCTCGGTCTCAAATTCTTAGATAAAGACCAAGTTGCTATATGACTTTTCTTTTTAGTTTGCTTATTCAGTGCTTCACTTATTTTTATTGATTTGTTAGATTGATATCTCTTTGTTTTTACATAAGAGTCCAGGACAATATACATAGTATTGTCTCCTGCATTCTTTCCCTCTATCTATCCATATGTCCGTAAGATCTTTTGGGCACCAACTGGTCCAAAGTTACTCACTGAGATTCCATGATTAATGATGGGCTTGAATCTTGGTTTATCGTGCTTTTAACCATTGTATCATATTTCCTCACTTTCTGGTTTCCAACACTGGTATTTGTCTCCCAATTGTCCCCTTCTTTGACTGTTTTGATATTTTGATTCCACCTCTGTTGTGTTATTTGAAAGAGTGCAGAGAAGATCAACAAAGATGATTAGGGGACTGAAGGTTAAATGATATGAATAATAGTTGCAGGAACAGGTATGATTAGTTTAATGAAAAGAAGGACCAGGTGTGATATGATAGTAGTGTTCCAATATCTAAAGGGCTGTCACAACAAAGAGGTTTAACCTATTCTCCAAAGCACCTGAAGGCAGGACAAGAAGCAATGGATAGAAACTAATCAAGGAGATAAGCAACCTGGAACTAGAAGGAATTTCAGGACAGTGAAAACAGTGGAAAAGTTGTGGGTGCTTCAACACTGGAGGTTTTTAAGAAGAGACTGGACAGCCACTAGTCTGGAATGGCGAGAGTCCTCTGCCTTAGAAGGCTTCCATTGTCCCTTCTAACTCTTTCATTCTGTTATTTGGACAGTAAGGTCCTTGGCTCAGAACTGCATCCATAATAATGAAATGTGTTCTCTTTTTCAGCCATGAAAGCAACGTGTGGCATTTCGAGACCTGTGTCTGTATACATGACTCTCCTGCCGTCTTACACATAAATTTCTAGGTATTCAGCCTCACATACATTTTTAAAGTTAATTTTTCATAAAACAGGGAACAAATTTGCATTGGGATTGAACATTCCTGAAAATAATGACACTCTTTAATGTACAGATGGTTTCTTAGTTATTTTTACCTTGTTAAACGAGTTTTTAATGGACACATTAAAGAAGAGGGTGTCTTACTGTTATTACTTTTTTAAGTGCTTGGTCGTTTTCTCTATAAAGTTATAAAATGATGAATTCATTATTACTGCCACTTATGAACAGGCAGATGTTAGACAAACAGAAAACAACAAAGAGATAGAAAATAAATGTTCCATCTTCTTCATATGGATACTGATTAAAATTCACAGAAAGAACCAATCATTGCTTTTTTCTTAATCCACTCTTGTTAGTAGCAAATATTCTGCTTTTCTCTAAGAAATATGGGTTAGAATTAGTTAGCATGAAAGGAACTGGTGCTAAAATGATTCTCCCAACAAACACAAAAAGGGTCATATGTAGAATGACCATCATGTCCATACCTAGTATAACTTCTCATACAGGGCTGGAAGAAATCTTGGAGATCTTCTAGTTCAACCTCTTGCTCTACTGAGCTTTATACATCCCAGTCAAAGTCTATTTTTGAAAACCTCCGGTAATGGAGCACACATAACTCCAAGAGGCAAGCTTTTCCGTTGTTTAATGGCTCTCATTTTCAGGGGAAATTTCTCCTTACTTATAGATTGGATCTCTCTTGGATAAGTTTCCAACCATTATTTTCAAATAAAATACTTTTTTTTACTTAACAAAAGCATCTTTCAATTGGCTGGATTTGTTCATAACATACAGTTACTGTCAACTCTGACGCTGGCCTGACTGACGCCATCTTGGAAGCTCGATGGTGCTGAGGGATAGGGAGGGAGGGGATAGAGATAGCTGGGGTTTTGTAGCCAAAACAAAATAGTTTCCCCTGAAAACCAAGGACATTCCCAGAGGTAGCTGAAGAGAGGAGTGAAGTTTCCAAGCAACTGGACAACACCTTGATTGAACCATGTGACTGATTGTTTGGGAAGGGGGAAATAACTTTTAATTAGGTAAAAACTGTGGGAACCGTCAGTTTTCACCAGTCTGTACCTTTATGGTATATCCAATAAACCTGTTCTTTGAGGAACCTGCTTGCCTAGAGTTCTGCCTGCTATGGACATATTACTTAGAACCCTGATAGTTACATTTATTATATTACAGTAGTGCAGGGAATATATTATAAAAGTTCTGTCTTGCAAATTGAAGAGTTGAGATTTTGCTTAGGGTCTTGGGACTAATAATGCACTCAGGTGCACATTGGCATCAAGACGAAGCTTTCTGGCATGGCTACTAATAATAAGGTAGCTGGAGAGTATGCATTACTTTCCTATCAGGCTCCCAAACCAGGAATGACATGTGGCAATTCATTCATGTTGAGTTCTTTCTTGTTTCACACATATAGATAGAATCTTGCCAGAGTAAGCACTCTACTATCTGCATCTACCATAAAGTCTGAAAACTATTAGGGAGTGTCTATCTCTTTCTCTCACACAAAATATCAGGACTGAGTTGTCTCTTATTCATCTGGAATGACTCCCTTCCTCCTGGGCATGCAGTTTTGAACTCTCTGTCACCATTGGACAAGAACTATTGCAAATCTTTTGCATGTAAATTGTATGCATGTGATTTTTTTTAAAAAAAAAACAAAAAACACAAAACAATATTGTCTTTGTAGCAGTGCTCTAAATGTGACACGTCCTATTCCAAGATTAAATCAGTGAGATAAGTTCTTTTAATTATTTCAAGTGAAATTCCAAAGTGAATGGATCAATGAAGAAGAAATACCTGAGCAATAATTGTAAATGGCTGGAACATAAACATTTGTTTTATTGACTGTCTGCTCTTTTTTTAGACATACACAAATCTGGCATATTAATGGTCATGGGTTTTAGTATTTACAGCCCAGGGAGCATCCAAGGAGGGTCTTCAGCTACATTTTTGTGTTTTTTCTTCAGTAGGTTGCTACAGAAGAGGGTGTTATCAACATGACAATGCCACTTTGATTTGTGATAGATGACAGTGATCCCCAAATCTCTACTGTTGTTGCTTAGTTATGGATAGTGCTGGCTTTCTAGAACAACATTAAAAAGAGAGGGAGAACAAATCATGGTGATATACTCTGTGAGATATATAGGAACATCCAATAGCTGTGATGTTAAACAATTTGATGGATCTGAAGTAAGTTACCTTGGCTTGTCCATATGTCCCTGTCTGGCCAGAAATCTCATTCATTGCTTGCCAAAGGCTTCCCTAGAAGTAAGTCTGTCCTGAAGGTGATGGTAAGGCATTTTTAGATCCAGTGAAGTGCCAGATCCAGAATGTCTTTCCCAAATCCTCCATACCTAAGCACTTGCGCAGAGGTCAAGAGATTAGCACATGAATACAAGTCATTTCCATTAGGGTCTACTCTAATTTTGTTGTTTTGCAGCTTTGACTTGGCAAAGGTAAGATGAAACTTACATTAAAACCAACACTGAATCAAACATTAGGATCAAAATCACATGAAGTATTAGTACCACTTTATAAAACCTTAGAAAGACCACACCTGGAATACACTGTCTCCAGTTTTGGTACCATGTTACAAAAAAGATGTTGAGACTTTGGAAAAAAGTGCAGAGAAGAGCAACTAAGACGATTAAAGACCTGGAGATGAAAATATATTAAGAACAGTTGCAGGATTTGAGTATGGCTAGTCCAAAAAAAAAAAAATAAAGGACTAGGACCTGATAGTAGAAGCAGTAAAACAATGCCCCAATGAAGGAACTACCAATAAACAACAGCCTAATGAAGGAATCATCAAGAATACTCCCAACCAACACTCACAGGGCAGCCATTTTGTACATAAAGGACCAAGGACCACACAGCTCTCCCAATTTCAGATTACAGAGCTACTGTTCTGACAGGTGCATGAGTCCATTGCCAACAAGATCCTTAAAATGTGGACTCAACTGAAGAAGATTCTTGGATGAGGAATGAAATGTTTCCAAGGAAGAAAACCAAGAAAGTCCAATTGCCTTTGGGTACAATGACCAGGATGATTGAGAATCTCTATAGACATATCAGCACATAGGGTTTTGTTGTTGTGGTGGTGGTGGTGGTTGTTGTTTTGGTGGGGGGAAAGAGGTCATACTTTGATTCATAGGAATTAACTCAGAAACCTTAACTATAAAAGAGAATTCACCTTTTTTTGTACAAAGCTTTGGTGAATTTGAAGACCAAGAACTTTTCTTTACTCTTTTTCAATCTTTATACTTCTGTGATTAAAAAAAAAAATCCAAAGTTTTAACGCAAGGTGGTGAAACACACACACACACACACACACACAAACACTTGACCACAGGAGTCTTTTCACTGCTTTTCATGGACATTTGGTTGATTGCATGGTTTAGGAATTCCAGCAACCTATTTATGCACTACTAAATATGTGAAAATAAAATGCTCTTAAAATGCTTTGCAAAATTATTCTTGGACAGCTGTAAAAGGGCATAAGTAACTATTTCAACTGATTGACTTGCTCTTTATGCTACATATCTTTTTTAAAATATTGGTAGCTTAGCAAACGTCAAATCTAACCATTTACAAAATAGCAAAGAATGCTGTCCCTTTCATAGAGTTGTGGATATTACGAGGAAGAGGAGGAGGAGGAGGAGGAGAAAGGACTTGGGCCATGCTTTGTAATTACATCAAATGCAACATACCTCTCTTAATTTTCTTGGCATCAAGCTTGTTCTTGAATGTCAGTCTATTGATTGACAAACAAATCATTAGGGAAACAAAAGTGACATGCTTTTCTCTGGAAAGATAATGAAGATTGTCAGCTTTCAATAGACATATAAAAATAAGCCACATTTACACTCCATTCAGAAAAGACAATAAAAGAAACTAAGAAAAAAAACACACAAAAAATCTACAACATGTCCTCTCCAGTAGTCAACATCTAGATAAGCATGAGTTAACACCAGACAAACAATTAAAGCAGAAAACAATGCACCAGTCAAGGAGATATCAAGGGTGAAAAAAAAAAAAACAACCCACACTTACATTTTCATTTTTACTTCATATAACCTACTTTCTCTTTTTCTCCCAACATACCCAATTCTCACTGGATATTTTTTATTCTTTTGACAATCATTCATTCCTCACAACAAAACACACAGTTATGGGCACTTTTCTAGCATATTTTTTTCCATCTGAAATATTTTTGATACATTTTTAATAAGCACTTTTCCACTCTTTTCACATCTATCCATTTGGTCCAGTTTTTGTCTCTTTGTGAAAAATTCCCCATTTGTCATTCCAAATTTGACTTTCCATGAAAGGGAAGTAAGTCCCTTTTTGTTCTGTTGAATTGTTTAAATTGCCATATATCAAAACAATGCCAGTTCTTTACTTTTATTATTATTATTTTTATTTTGGTTATATTGATGTCTGTTTTGTTGTTATTTTTTTTAATATGGGTCTTCTCAACAAAAATATAATATCAAAAATGTTATTTCTGCAATATAAGTGGCAAGGCTTATATAAAATAATATAACCAACATAGCTATTCAGCTGCATATAATGGTGTGGACATTGCACCATGTCATTATAACGTACTATTGTTTACAAACTAGAACAACAAATATGTATGTCAGACAGTTCATGCTTTCTGTTATTTGAGCCTCTTCTGGACATTTTTGAACCAATGGCAAAAATTTCTGTGAATGAAGACCTGTGTGCTTAAATATATTTATTGAAAAACAATCTTGATACCCGTGGTTCACTATGAAACTATGTGGTGGGGCTTAGCTTTTGGGGAGGAAAATAAGGGGGGGAAAATGCTGCCTCTGCTACCAGCATCCATTGGTATTTATCTGGCTAGCGTCCTATCAGTGTGTGAGAGAGCTGAGAAACTGAAACAGTATTTCTGTGTGAACAAGGCGACAGCAAGGAGCCTGGGAGTAGCTTAGCTCAACTGTTCTGTACTAAAGCTATTTGCTGCTGTGAAAGTGAAACTCCTCTCCTCTGATTGTGTTTTGCATTTGGAACAGATTTCTTTTCAGGTGGGGAGGGGGAGTAGAACTCCTTAGCATCAGAGTGTGTTAATAATAATATAGGAAGTGCTAATGCTCTGGTGATCATTTCAAAAAATCCTTTCTTAGTGAGCACCTAGAAGCCAAGAGGAACATAAATGCCAAATTTCAAGCTTATAGGCTTTACAATTCTGGAGATTTTTTATGATGAATGAGTGGTTTTTTGCTTTTATGTATATAGACAGAGGTAGGTTTTCCCTATGGTAAAAAAAGAAAAGAAATATAGAAATGGATCATTTCCAAAAATAGGGATGATGAACCAGATGAAAAGATTGTTGTTCAAATTGATGTTCATTTAAGCACTAAGAATTTGATGCTTATATTATAAAGGAAAAAATGGGGAGTTCTTAACAAGATCAAAAGCTCACTCCATGATGCCTGCTGTTTTTATCTTCTCTGTATGCAATCTTCTGAAGCTAATTCATCTAATTCATGTCTTTGTGGAATGGGGATGTGACAAAGACAGAGGCTTTCGTGTTCTACTTTGGGAATTTCTATAAACAAATTAGCAGCTACTTTGGAGGGTGGGGGGGATTAGATCAGATTTAAAAAAAATACCTGATCTGATCCAAGCTGTGATGAGCTGCGATGTTCAAAGGCACCAAGACTTGTTTTGTCTTCAGAACTGATATATACTACAGGAGGAGGAGGAAAGGAGGAGGAGGAGGAGAAGAAGAAGATGAGGAAGAAGAGGAAGAGAAGGAAGAAAGAAAGAGAAGGGAGATGATCTATTGGATTTGACCATAAACTCTACTGAGATCAAAAATAAGCCAGGTATTAAAATCTGGAGAAACCATTTTTAGATAAACCCCCTTGAAGACACTTAAGGAAAAAAAATAACTTAAGTAAGTTGTGAATTGCTGTGCAATTGAATACATATTGCATACATGGTATTTTTATTTATCATAAAGAAAAATGAGAATATAGCAGGCAGATGTTATAGTCCAGCCTTCTTGATAATATGGACATTTTCTGTTTCCATGGTTTATCTACTTCTGCACAATGGCTTTATGGCAAAATATTTTTTTCTTGTGTGTGTGTGTGTGTGTGTGTGCGTGTGCAAAATATTTTGGCTATCTATCTGACATAGTGATGCTAAATGACAACAATACTGATTAAAAACAATGCAATAGAACCTTTCTCACCAGTGGTAAATCAAATACATTATTGACCTCCCAATTAAACCTCATCTTGTCTTCACATCCTTCCAGAAGACTAAAAGGATAGGGGAGCTATTTGGGTGGGATGGGATGGGGTGGGGTGGGGTGGCTATAGAGAATGTAATTAAGGAAAGGGACCTGTGAACAAGCTTCCTCTGACCTAATAGGAAAGGCAGATATCTCTGGGAAAGAGTCCTGCAAATCACATATTTAAACCAGAGATGATATTCGGCAGGTTCTGACCAGTTCTGGAGAACCGGTAGCAGAAATTTTGTAGTTCGGAGAACGGGCAAATACCACCTCTAACTTGCCCCATGTATTCTCTGCCTCTTGAATCCCAGCTGATTGGCTGGGTCTTCTTTGGTTGCCCTGCACAGGAGAAAGGAGCTAGAAAATAGTTTAGTGGAATGGGGATTTTGCAGTAACCTTCTGCCAGGAGTGGAGAGGGGATGGAGATTTTGCAGTATCCTTCCCCTGCCATCCCCACCAAGCCACGCCCACAGAACTGGTAGTAAACAAATTGAATCCCACCACTGATTTAACCACACAGCCATTATCCTTTAATGCAAAAAGCATGGCCTGATGTTTCAGGCAACACAATGCAAGTAACTGGATCATAAATGATTTGGGGGGTAAAACAGGAACCATACCCCTTTATCCAGGAAACACTCTCTGAGCAAGGGCCTTTGCACTAGGTGATTACTAGTAAGTAATACTAGTAAGACAGAAGCAGCATTGCACACGAATGAAAAGGAATAGAGAAACCAAGGAAAAGCAAAAAAAAAAAAAAGAATAGAAAACCAGCTGAGTCTAACAGGTCACACCCAGCTTGCATGTTTCTCCCCTATATCTTTTCAGCAACTCTCACTCTTACTGACCCCAAATTATTACTGGAATCCTGTAGGAGAGAAGATAGGAAGAGTCTGGGGATGGAGTCAAGAGAGGAATCAGCCTGGAATCGTTACGTGCCCACAAGTGATCTAAGTCTAACCCCTCTTGAATTCCATTAGCACTTATCTAGCACTAATCTGGAGCTAACCGTTAGTTGACTAGATTCTTGTTATAGACATGAGCAATAAATCAGCGTAACTGGAATTTAACATGCGACCCTGATTCTTCGTAACTGACAAGTCCTCTCCTTCCCATATCTCTGCCCCAGAGATCAGAAGACAAACCACCAGAATCTTCACTCTAGGCTAGTCCATATCAAATGACCCAAGAAAAGGGGAAGAAATTCAGAGTGCATTTTGCATGATGACAGCCTGATCCATGACCCCCCATTAAAGATGTTGTACAAATGCACTCCCTATAAGAGCTGTGGTGGCTCAAATGCAACATTACAGGCTATTTCTGCTGCCTGCCTGCCTGTAATCTGGCAGTTCGAATCTCACCAGGCTCATGATTGACTCAGCCTTCCATCCTTCCGAGGTGGGTAAAATGAGGACCCAGATGGTCAGGGGCAAGAGCTGCATGGGTATTGTATACATGCATCATGTTTTATATTATTGTATGTAAAGACGTCTCTTCTATATAATGAATCCTGCTGAATTATTTCTTTGTGTGCTGGCTGGATTGCTACAAACTATGACGTGTGTGTGTGTGTGTGTGTTTCTTTGATCTTTTTTCCAAATTGCTACTGAGCACAACATGCACAAATAGCTTAATTATATATTGTGTCTAGTTGTTGTAGTTAAAAAAAAAACACCCAACACTGGGTGCAGCTCCATCTATTGTGCATAGTTGCCGTTCAAAAATACAGATCTGGTTTTATTGTATCATGTATTGTTCCCCACTGGAAATTGCAGGCTTGATTTTATTGTACAATGTTATTTAAAGAACAAGCCTGGGCTTGCTGAACATTAGCCCCTGCTAAGAGCAGACAGTGGGCTATTATGCATGGGCCTTCATTCAAAACCACTGATATGGATATGTGGCATCACTTCTTTTTCAGAAGTATCATCTTATGTTCTGTACCACTGTATAGAGAAATAAAAAGAAAAAAATACAATTTTGAAAAGCTTTAAGTATTTCCAAGAAGGTTTATCTAAAAATGGATTCTTTATTTGTGGCATATGTTATTTTTTCTTCTTCTTACTTTTGATCTGAATAGAGTCCTCTTCCTTCTCCTCCCCCCGCCAGTATAAATCACATGTATATGCATAAGAGCTACAGATATTTTAATCTTTAACATTCCATATTACTACCCAGAATGTCATCTCTGCAGATGAAGGCCCCAGTGGGAAAAAAAAATGATAGTAAAAGAAGACAATATTTGATGAAAATGTGGCC
>NW_020772120.1:0-10987 GCF_900518735.1 Pseudonaja textilis | reverse complement strand
AAGGAAGGAAGGAAGGAAGGAAGGAAGGAAGGAAGGAAGGAAGGAAGTAAGTTAGTTCCAACCTATCCAAACTGAAGATCTCCTTCCAGCCACCCCACCCTAGAAAACAGAGTCCTCCACCCTCAATGTTGCAAGAAGAAGCCTTACCTTCATAGTAGCTGTCGGTGCAAGCGGTGTTGACCAAAGGGTTGGGGTTCTTGGTCTTCTCGTCTATCCTCAAGAGCACAGGGATGGTTGGATTCTTCCCGTCTTTCAAATTGAGCAGGGCCTTCATCAAACAGGTCTTGCCCGTCATCTCATCTGGAAGAAAGAAGTTGTCCAGGGGAAGGAGGCTTGGGTGATGCCTGCCCCACCTTCCATCGTCCTAAAGTAGGGTTTCTCCGCTTTGGCCGCCTGAAGATGGGCGGACTTCAACTCCCAGAATCCTGGAATTAGGAGCAAAGCTGGCTGGGGAATTCTGGAAGTTGAAGTCCGCCCATCTTCAAGAGGCCAAAGCGGAGAAACGCTTCACTAAGTTCACTTTTCCCACCTGGATACTTTCCAGATGTGGTTAAGTAAGTTGCTTCTCCCACCACCCAGGCAGCATGATCAAGCGCTCAGGAGCATGGGAACTATAGTCCAGTGTCATCCCTCTGTAAAGGGCTCAGCAATCTAGTTGAGGAATTTTGGAGAACATATAGAAATGGAAGCACCCGTTGCTTCTAACATCTTTGGAGGACATTTGGGCTACCAGATCTTAGCCCACCCAAGGCCCAGCAGGATCTGGGCAGGGGGCACAGCTACAGCCCAAACCAGTAGCAGACAGAGGCATTCTGTAATTTTGCACCCGTGGGATGGTTTTTTCGGGTGCTCCAAATGAACATTACAAAACAGGTCGAGACTTTAGAAAAACTGCAAAGAAGAGCAGCTAAGATGATTAATAGGCCTGGGAGGCTAAAACACATGAAGAACAGTTGTAGGAATTGGGTTTGGCTAGTCTAGAAGGACTTGGGAGGTACTGTTCTGACCAAGGTTTCGCGGGATCGTAATTAATCACACGCTTAGTCCAAACAACTCTCTTTTTAATTTCAACGCTGAGAATTATTTTCATTCCCAGCCTGTAATGAGTCCCAAACAGTCCCTCGAGATAAGCACCCACCTTTCTCTCCTTTGAATTGCTGCCAACAACTAGAGTGCCAAATGAATTATTAAAAGCCAAACGGAGTACAAAGTCCACACAAAGCTTCAAGGCTTAATCTGAACACAGCGAACAAAGTTGCTTCCTGCAAAAGCTCCTGTCCCTTTGTTCCTCCTTTATGTCTTATGGAAGGGGCCAATCATCTCCAAGCCTTACTCCCGAGTTGCCCCTTTTGTCTTAACTGCTCTTGCCTTCTGGCAGCTCTGCGCACACGCGCACTGGGAACAGGCTCCCCCTGATCCTCCTCCTAGCTGCTGTCAGATTCTGGAGGCTCCGGAGTCAGGACATAACTCCCAGATGACCCTGGCCCCATCTCTGTTATCGGACGCAGCACCCTCGTCCCAGTCCTCCCCAGACTCCAGGACTGGATCATGTTCCTCCCCATTGTCCGATTCCACTGCCGTCTGCACAGGCTGCCAGAGGACCACAACAGGTACATAACAGCAGCGTGTTCCAACATTAAGGGGGTCAACTTATTTTCCAAAGCCCCAGAAGGCAAGTCAAGAAACAGTGGATGGAAACCAACCAAGGAGAGAAGCAACCTGGAATGAAGGAGAAACTTGACAATGAGGGCAATTAACCAGTGGAACAGCTGGCCACCAGAAGTTGTGGCTGCTCAAAACCTTAAAAGGTTTTTAAGAAGAGATTGGATGGTCACTTGTCTGAAATGATATTATAGGCGCTTGAGCAGGGGGTTGGACTAGATGATCTCCCAAGGTCCTTTCCAGCTGTTTTCTGATTGATAACCCACCCACCCCCAGTTCAACTCTGAGCTGCAAATATTCCCTTCTAGGGGCAGTTCTATGAGGCTTGCCTTGGTTTTATGCTGATGTGAGAGTCGGCAAGAAAGGGTAAGCGGTCTACCTGTATATTCAGTGTCGGAGAGAAAGGTGCGCGTTCTCTGCAGATAATCGCTCAGGCCGTCGAGCTGTTCAGGATCTCCCTCGGCCACGGCTTTAAAAATATGGTCCCTGTCGAAGCGATCGGGATCATCCGGATTGCAGAAGAGAAAGGAAAGGAAAAGGGTCCAAGTGGAATTCAGTCCTTCGGTCTACTGTCCAGCTGGTGACTTTGGGCTAAATACCAGGAGATGGTGAGTTCTAGTCCTGCCTTAGCCATGAAAGTTAGCGGGGTGCCTTTGAGTCAATTAACGAGAAAGGGTGAGTACTAGTTCCGCCTTAGTCATGAAAGTTGGCTGGGTGCTTTTGGGCCAATCACTAGGAGACAGTGAGTTCTAGTCCTGCTGCTCAGCCAGGAAAACCAGCTAGGTGCCTTTGGCTCAATCACCAGAAGACGGTGATTTTCTAGTCCTGCATTAAGCACGAAAGCTGGCTGGGTGACTTTGGGCCAATCTCTAGGAGACAGTGAGTTCTAGTCCTGCCTCAGCCAGGAAAGCCGGTTCAAAGAACATACATTAATAGAGTTGGAAGTTAGTAATAGGTTAATAAACTTAAGAATAGGTTGGGCCAATCGCCGGGCGATGGTGAGTTCTAGTCCTGCCTTAGGCACGAAAGCTGGTTGGGTGATTTTCGGCCAGTCCCTCTCTCTCTCTCTCTCTCTCAGCCCAACCCACAGGAGGGTTGTTGTTGTGGGGAAAATAGAAGGGGGAAGGTGCTTGTGCATTGTTTAAAGACTCCCGAAAAGGACCACAAATCAACCTATAATCCGTTGACAGAAATCCATGCAAAGTTCTTTCTGGTGGGGAAATTCTGCAAAGTAATTCTCACCGGTGTCGGTGATAAGGACTTACCTGACGGCTCCTGCCTCATTTTTCGGATTCGTCCAGGGAGGGGCTTTCTTCAGGAGAGGAGTCTTCAAGGTTGGCGGTTCATGCTCCTCTCCGGCTGACCCCTTCAGGGCCGAGTTCGGATCCTCTCCAAGACTATCATCCATCTCCTGGACACAGGCGCATTTCATCATCTTCCTGACAGGGTGACCGTGGAGTGGCAGGCGGGCCAAGGGCTGGTCCCAAAGGGCTGGAAGAACTGCATAAGGGAGGGTTGTGGGGAAGAGCTTGGCCTACGAGGATCTTGGAGTTTTAGCGGACAACTGATTAAATATGAACCAATAGTGTGTGGTGGCAGCCCCCAAAAGCCATACAGGGGTACAATCAAGATCAACGGAAGTACTAATACCACCAGTGGTGGGATTCAAAAATTTTTTATGACCAGTTCTGTGGATAGGGCTTGGTGGGCGTGGCATGGCTTGGTGGGCCTGGCAGGGGAAGGTTACTGCAAAATCCCATTCCCTCCCCACCCCACTAACCTGCTTTCCAGCTCCGTTCTCCTGTGCAGGGCAACCAAAGAAGACCCCGCCAATCAGCTGGGACTTGGGAGGCAGAGAATAGATGAGGGCTGGACCAGTCACAGGTGGTCTTCCGAACCACTCAAAAATTTCTGCTACCAGTTCTCCAAACTACTCAAAATTTCCACTACCGGTTCTCCAGAACCTGCTGAGTACCACCTCTGAATACCACTCTATAAAGCGTTAGTAAGACCACAGCAAGAGTACTGCATCCAGTTTTGGTCACTATTCTATAAAAAAGATGTTGAGACTCTGGAAAGAGTGCAGAGAAGAGCAACCACGATGATTATGCTAAAACATTTACAATGAACGGTTGCAGGAACCGGGCCTGGCTAGTCTAGGGAAGAGAAGGACCAGGGGAGACAGGAGAGCAGCCTTCCAATACTTGAGGGGCTACTCCCGAGAAGAGGAAGGGGTCAAGCTATTTTCCAAAGCACCCGAAGGCCAGAGAAGGAATCATGGATGGAAACTGAACAAGGAGAGATTCAACCTAGAAATAAGGAGGAATTTTCTGACAGGGAGAACCATCAACCACTGGAACAGAAGTTGCCTTCAGAAGTTGTGGGAGCTTCATCACTGGAAGTTTTCAAGAAGAGACTGGACTGGCACCTGTCAGAAATGGTGTAGGGTCTCCTGCTTGGGTGGGTTGGATTGGATGACTTACAAGGTCCCTTCCAACAATCTGTTAAATCAGTGGTGGGATTCAAATTTTTTTACTACTAGTTCTTGTCGGCGTGGCTTGGTGGGCGTGGCAGGGGAAGGATACTATAAAAGCTCCAGTCAGAGGTGGTATTTGCCGGTTCTCCAAACTACTCCAAATTTCCGTTACCGGTTCTCCAGAACTGGTCAGAAGCTGCTGAATACCTACTTCTTTGTTAAATATGTTAAATGAAAAACATCCGATTAGTAAAAGGAAAGGTTCCCCTCGCACATACGTGCTAGTCGTTTCCGGCTCTAGGGGGTGAGTGCTCCTCTTCGTTACAAAGCCAAAGAGCCAGCGCTGTCCGAAGACGTCTCCGTGGTCGTGTGGCCAGCATGACTAAATGCCGAAGGCGCACGGAGCGCTGTTCCCTTCCCACCAAAGTGGTGCCTATTTTTCTACTTGCATTTTTACATGCTTTCGAACTGCTAGGTTGGCAGAAGCTGGGACAAATAACGGGAGCTTACTCCATTACGCAGCGCTAGGGATTCGAACCGCTGAACTGCCAACCTTTCTGATCAACAAGCTTGGCTTCTTAGCCACTGAGCCACCACGTCCCTTACTATTAACATGAATATTCCCATTAGTAGCAAAGTAAAAATAAGCCTTCAGTGCCTCTGATCGAAAATGAAACTGCAAGTCTGTTATGGCCTTCTGTGCACGCTCCAAACTCATCTCATTCACCAGCCCCATTGTTTTATTTTAGGATGGGTAGGAGATACTCACTGAGGTTGTTTTTCACAATGCTTAATTGTCCCAGATCTCTAGAATCCTTCGTAGGGATCTTCAGCGATCGGTTTCGAAAGGATCTTTGGCCCGCAACCCCAATACAATCGCTCTGTGGCACGTAGGAAGAGCGGGGATTCCAATCGGAGTAGAGAAGCCTCAAGTATCTCTGCCAGCTAGGATGTTGTAACTGTTATAACCCTAAAAAGGAGGAAGTGGTCAGAGTTCTCACATTTGAGAAGTCAAATCAGACACACAACCGTGAGGTGTGGCATTTCTTCAAGTCAGCTTTTTTGTTCAGAGGAACCAAGAACAATTTCTGACCTTTGTGCATTTAATCACTGTGTCTAAAGCAGAAAAACAGCACCCCAATACTTGTAACAGGCTATCTCTTATTGGACTAGAGGTCATCTAGTCCAACCCCTGCTCAAGCAGGAGATCCTATACCATTTCAGACAAGTGGCTGTCCGATCTCTGAAGACCAAATGAACAGGTATAATATAGGTGGTACCTGGCTCAATAGTAGTGGCTGTGAGAGGCATCTTGGAGTCCTAGTGGACACTCTTTTAAATATGAGCAGCTGCCGCAAAAGCCAACACAATTCTAGGCTGCATAAACAGAGGGATAGAATCTTATTTCATTCTTCAACACAGTGACTAAATTAATAGACCAGCAAAAATACTGTGGACATAATATATTTAGATTTCAGCAAGGCATTTGACAAAGTAGACCATAGCCTACTTCTTAGTAAGCTAGAAAAAAAGTGGAATAGATAGCACCACCATCAGATGGACTCGCAACTGGCTGGCAAACTGTACTCAACGAGTAGTCCTTAATGGGTCTAAGTCTACATGGAGGGAAGTAAGCAGTGGGGTGCCACAAGGTTCAGTCTTAGGCCCAGTACTCTTCAATATCTTCATTAACAACTTAGATGAGGGAATAGGAGTGGAACTTACCAAATCTGTAGATGATACTAAGCTGGCAGGAATAGCTAACGCCCAAGAAGAAAGGCTCAAGATCCAGATGGATCTTGACAGACTAGAACCCTGGGCCGTATCTAACAAAATGAAATTCAGTGTAAAGAAAAGGAAAGTCCTACACTTAGGCAAGAAAAAACAAAAGTACACATATAGAGTGGGTGAAACCAGGCTCAATAGCAAGAACTGGGAGAGGGATCTTGGAGTCTTAGTGGACAACCAGCTAAATATGAGCCAGCCATGTGCAGCAGCAGCCAAAACAGCCAATGCAATCCTAAATTGTATTAAAAGAGAGATACCATCAAGATCAAGGGAGGTACTATTACCACTCTATAAAGCCTTAGTAAGACCACACCTAGAGTCCTGCATCCAGTTTTGATCACCACATGATAAAGAAGACTCTAGAAAAAGTACAGAGAAGAGCAACCAGGATGATTAGCAGACTGGAGGCTAAAACATACAACAAACAGTTGCAGGAACTGGGCTTGGCTAGTCTAGTAAAGAGATGGACCAAAGGAGACATGATAGTGGTCTTCCAATACATGAGGGTCTGCCCCAGAGAGGAGGAAGAGGGTCAAGCTATTTTCTAAAGCACCTGAAGGCCAGACAAGGAATAATGGATGGAAACTGAACAAGGAGAGATTTAACCTGGAAATAAGGAGGAATTTTCTGACAGGGAGAACCATCAACCCATGGAACAGAAGTTGCCCTCGGAAATTGTGGGAGCGCCATCAGTTGAGACTTTCAAGAAGAGATTGGACTGCCATTTGTCAGAAATGGTGTAGGGTCTCCTGCTTGGGCGGGGGGTTGGACTAGATGACCTACAAGATCCCTTCCAACTCTGATTATCTGTTAAATCTGTTAAGATCACATGAAGTGTTAATGCCACTTTATAAGGCCTTGGTAAGGCCACACCTGGAATATGGCCTCCAGTTTTGGTTGCCACGGTGTAAAAAAGATGTGGAGGCTCTAGAAAGAGTGCAGAGAAGAGCAACAAAGATGATATGGGGACTGGAGGCTAAAACATGTGAAGAACGGTTGCAGGAACTGGGTATAATCTAGTTTAATGAAAAGAAGGAATAGGGGTGATACAATGGCTACTTAGGAGTGCCAAAATTGTATCGGCAATTATTTACGGATTGGAAAAATGAGTATATGCCAAAAACCCAAGCAACATCATCAGAACTTTGAAGCCATCCACAACCAATGCAGAACCTTCCTTGTCTTTGACCTCTTCTCAGCCACCCGCACCAGCCTGTTGTCCACTCTTTCCGGAGACAGTGAGCTCATTGGCATCTGGTTCTCCGGGTCAGATCCCGAGAACTAAGATCTCCTGCTGCTTCTGCAGAACTTTGAGGTGCTTCCTTTTGGTTTCTCTTTCTCTCTGAAGAGCGATGACTTCCTCTGAAGTCATGAATCCTAGACACAAAGTTCTGCTTCACGTCATCCAGACTCAGGGGGGACTTTTCAAATGTTGACAGAAGGTTCTGCATCGCTTCAGGGTCATTTCCTGGGCTGCCTTCTCATCTCCAAAGAGGACTGCTTGAGTGGTGACCTAATGGTGACCTCCTTGTGGAGATATTCACTGTCTTTAGCTCTAATTCTTGGATCGCCATGGCGGTCACCTTCTCCATTGTCTTCCTCAGTTTTCTGCAGGTCTTCCATGGTGGCCTGGTGAAGACAGGTCTCCTGCTGATTTGATGTTGAGACTCTGGAAAGGGTGCAGAGAAGAGCAACAAAGATGACATGGGGACTGGAGGCTAAAACATATGAAGAACGGTTGCAGGAACTGGGTAGGTCTAGTTTAATGAAAAGAAGGAATAGAGGTGATGCACTGGTTGCTTAGGAGTGCCAAAATTGTATTGGCAATTATTTACGGATTGGAAAAATGAGTATATGCCAAAAAACCAAGGAATAGAAAGGAGCCAAAAAGCAACATCATCAGAACTTTGAAGCCATCCACAACCAATGCAGAACCTTCCTTGTCTTTGACCTCTTCTCAGCCACCCCCACCAGCCTGTTGTCCACTCTTTCAGGAGACAGTGAGTTCATTGGCGTCTAGTTCTCTGGGTCAAGTCCCAAGAATTAAGATCTCCTGCTGCTTCTGCAGAACTTTGAGATGCTTCCTTTTGGTTTATCTTCCTTTC
Source organism: Pseudonaja textilis (assembly GCF_900518735.1). The sequence continues at coordinate 2,956 of NW_020772120.1, read as the reverse complement.
CGAAGAGCGATGACTTCCTTCTTCAGTTGGCTGAGGTGGCTTTTCTAGACAAGAAGGTCTGCTTCCTATAATCCAGACTCAGAAAGGACATTTCAGATTTTGACACAAGGTCAATTTCACTTCAAGGTCAATTTCTGGGCTGCCTCATCATCTCTGAAGAAGGCTTCTTGGCTGGTGACCTAATGGTGATGTCCTTATGGAGATCTTCACTGTCTTCCTCCAAATGATTGTTCTGTAGCTCTAATTCTTGGATCAGCAGGGTCCAACGCCTTCTCCATTGTCTTCCTCAGTTTTCTTCCAGTTCTTCCAGGTCTGATGTTGAGACTCTGGAAAGAGTGCAGAGAAGAGCAACCAAGATAATAGGGGATTGAAGACTGAAACATATGAAGAACGGTTGCAGGAATTGGATATGTCTAGTCCAATGAAGAGAAGGACTAGGGGTGACATGATAGCAGTCTTCCAATATTTGAGGGGCTGCAGGCAGGAGAAGAAGCAACGGATGGAAATTAATCAAGGAGAGAAGCAACCTAGAACTAAGGAGGAATATCCTGATTGTTAGAACAATTAATCAGTAGAATGGCTCGCCTTTAGGCGTTATGAGTGCTTCAACACTGGAGGATTTCAAGAAGAGATTGGACTACCATTTGTCTGGAATGGTGTAGGGTTTTCTTCTTGGACAGAAGAACCAACATGAAGAGGAAGGAGGAGGCAAGTGAGAAGAAGGCAACAAGGAAGGAAGGAAGGAAGGAAGGAAGGAAGGAAGGAAGGAAGGAAGGAAGGAAGGAAGGAAGGAAGGAAGAGAATATGAGCTTGAAAGGACCTTGGGGAGGGGGTCTTCTAGTCCAACCGCTAGTTCTTTAACCAGAAGACCTTACTCCATTTCAAACAAGTGACTGCACCTACAACTTCTGGTGGCCAGCTGTTCCACTGGTTAATTGTCCTCACTGTTAGGAAGTTTCTCCTTAATTCCAGGTTGCTTCTCTCCTTGATTCGTTTCCATCCATTGTTTCTTGTCCTGCCCTCTGCTGCTTTTGAAAATAAGTTGACCCACTTCTCTTTGTGACAGCCCTTCAGATACTGGAAGACTGCTATCATGTCTCCCATAGTTTTTTTTCTTTAAACCGGCCATACACAATTCCTGCAACTTCATATGTTTTAGTCTCCAGGCCTTCCATCACCTTAGTTGTTCTCCTTTGCCCTTTTTCCAAAGTCTTTTTGCAATGCGGTGACTAAAATTGGATGCAGTATTCCAGGTGTGGCCTTACTAAGGTTTTTATAAAGCAGCGCTAATACTTCATATGATTTTGATTCTATGCTTCTGTTTATACCACTAAGAATTGTATTACCGTTGTATTACGGCCCCACAAGCCTGGCTCATCTTCAAGTGATCGTCCGCTAGGACTCTAAGGCCCCTCTCACAGTAACTGTCTCTGAGCCCGGTTTCACCTAATCTGTACTCGTACCTTTGGTTTCCCTACCCAGGTGTAAAACCTTGCTTATCTCCACGTTAAATTTAATTTAGTTGGATAGGGCTCATTGTTCAAGTCTGTCAAGATCTTTTTGAAGAGTGAGCTTGACTTCAGTGGTGTTGGCTCTTTCAGTTTTAGCTTGGTATCATCCGCAGATTCGATGTGTTCCCCTTCTATTCCCTCATCTAAGTCATTTATGAAGATATTGAAGAGTACTGGGCCTAAGACAGAACCTTGTGGTACCCCACTTCTTTCTTCCCTCCATGTAGATGTAGTACCATTAAGGACTACTCATTGAGTATGTTAAGTCACGGGAAAAGAGACTGGAGACCAGTGTGACTTTCAGCTCTTTATTTAGTTCTTAGAATCAGCTCGAATTGCGGAGCCGCGGCAGCCTCTTTTATAGCGGCTGCTCGCGGCTCGCGGCCAATGATGGCTCCTTGGATCTCCCGCCGTCCAGACGGACCAATCACCAGGTAGCCATACGAGCCAATCGGAGTAGGGCAAACGGCCCAATCAGCAAGCAGTATCAGAGGACCAATCAGAACACAGGATTGCAAGAATGTTAATACAGAACAGAGTATGTTTTGTCAGTCAGTTATAAATCCATCTGGTGGTGATGCTGTCCAGCCCACATTTTTCAAGCTTACCAAGAAGTAAGTTGTGGTCTACTTTGTCAAACGCCTTGCTGAAGTCCAAGTATACTATGCCCACAGCATTTCGCTGGTCTACTAATTTAATCACTTTGTCAAAGAATGAAATAAGATTGGTTTGGCATGATCTATTTTTAATAAACCCATGCTGGCTACTAGTTATAACTGTATTTGTTTCTCGGTTTTCACAGATCTGTTTTTTATTGTTTTTTTTACAGTATCTTCTCAGGTACAGATGTTAGGCTGATTGGTCTGCAGTTTCCTGGGTTTGTTTTTCCCCGGGTCTGTTTCCCCAAACCTTTTTTTTGGGGGGTGGGGAGATGGGAACCACATCAGCTCTTTTCCAACCCTCTGGTAGTTCCCTTGTGCTCCAGGGTTTTTGAAAGATATGGTACAGTGGTTCTGAGATGACATCTGCCAGCTCCTTTAGAACTCTGGGATGTAATCCATCAAGTCTCGGTGATTTATATTCATCAACATCGGATAGGTGTCCTCCAGCCATTTTCTATTCTTATTTCTAGTCTGTCTTTTATGGTTAAGGTTTTGGTAGGTTGGGCTATAATTTCTTTTTGTGTGAAGACCGATGGAAAGAATGAGTTAAGCAGCTCTGCTTTCTCTCTGCTGCCAGTTACTTCCTTGCTTTCAATCAATCGATCAATCAATCAAACAATCAGAATAGAACTGGGACCTTGGAAGACTTCTAGTCTAGCCCCCTGCTTAATCTAATCTCTTTTTAAAAATCTCAAGAGATGGAGCACCCACAGCTTCAGATGGGAAGCTATTCCACAGAATAGAATAGAATAGAATAGAATAGAATAGAATAGAATAGAATAG
>NW_020772119.1:0-10987 GCF_900518735.1 Pseudonaja textilis | reverse complement strand
AACAATTTGTAAACCAACCGGCACACTGTATGTACACCTATGGAAGATAGCTTGATGTTTTTATGTTTTGTTTGTTTACATTTGTTTTTAAAAACCAATAACATAAAAAAAAAGAATTAACCTCATTTGAAAATTACACCATTTATACTTTAGACATTAACTTTGGTTGGCTTAGTGAGATGATGATCCAGCCAATAAGATGGCACATAAGAATAGAATGCTGAAAAATTAGGAAAATATTTTTTTTGGTAAAAAGATTAAGAAAAGGCCAATCCAATGAAAGTGGCACTGAAATTTATAATAAGCCAAAGGACTGCTTTTCTAAAAATAAATTTAATATACTACATTAAACACTGTAAATTTTCTTTTGCTATAGGTTGTAGAGAAAATCCTGGATGTAGATAATAACATTTTAAATCCAGGATGTAATTAGCAAGATTTTCTGCAGGTGCCAGTATTTTGTGTATCCCATTCTTTGGGACAGAATGAATTTTTTTCTTCATTACTATCACTATTAATCTTTTCATCACTCCTATCACCCATCCCTTCTCACTTGTGACTATATGACTGTAATTGTAGCCTTACTATTTATATTGACTGTTTCCTAGTATGATTTGATTGCCTATTTGTACCCTATGACTATATTAAGTGTTGTACCTTACGATTCTTGACGAATGTATCTTTTCTTTTTATGTACACTGAGAGCATTTGCACCAAGACAAATTCCTTATGTGTCTAATCACACTTGGCCAATAAAGAATTCATTCATTCATTCATTCATTTTCATTCATTCATTCATTCAGTTTTGTAGAGTTTAGGTCCAGAGTGAATGTTCAAAAGAGAAATATAAGACCGTATAGAAATTCCACAACTATCACAGCTTGAATTTGAAAGGAAAACTAAAATCCAACCCTTTTTTGATTTCAACAAAATTCGTTACCAAACCACAAGATTTAATGTTGTGTGACTGTTCTACTTTGGCTAGAATTTACTCCTGACAATATGAGGGAGTCTGGATTACTAATATCTCTACTGTGAAAATCCATCTGGTTCAGTTCCAAGCTGGGAGAAAGACACTGAAAACAACATGGAGGCTGATCGGAAAGAAAGCGTAATGATGAACAGAACCAATAGCAGTTCTTGGTCAGCTGAACAAACTCGCTAGATGAGTGCCAGGATTTTATACAGGTCCTGAAATGCTGCTGGGTCGGGGGTGGGTGGGCGGCTGAGGGGAGAGGTTGTGCAATGTCTGAAATGCCCTTAGGAAATTGTGCAATGTAATGAGCTCTGTGTCTTCTGCTAAATCAGAGGTTTCCAAACTTGGCAACTTTAAGACTTGGGGACTTCAATTCCCAGAATTTGGGTGGAGAATGTAAAAAATTTAATCCCATCGTTGGAGGTGAAGGTCTTTCGTTTCTGAATAGGCTGGCCCAATCTTAATGGGCACAAAACATCTTTTAGAGGGCTATTAAGAAAGCCTAAGTCTGCTTTTTGTCTTTAAGAGCATGTTTCTCCATTTCTCCTTTAGGGAAATATAACATTCTGCCTTTTTAATATTTCCCAAAATATTTCATTCTTCTAGGAGGGGGAGCTTCCCACAGTACCATCATCTGCTCAATATGTGGGCATGGCCAGATTCTAAATACTATTGAATTGGAATACAGGCTATATTGGCTTGTCCCAGGTATACAAAACACTACAATTACCCAAGAGTGGTTGTAGTTGGAATACAATAGTTATAGAGTTTAGAGAGTGCCTGATGATTCCCAATAAGGATGCAACTGGTCACATCTTGCCTTCTGGTGCTCAATATAAGAGCAAACATCCTCTTCCTCGTCCTCCTCCTCTACTCCTCTACTACTACTACTACTACTACTACTACTACTACTACTACAAAGTTCTGGTTCCTGTACATCTGGTGGACTCAACCATTGTAATTTGACACTGCTGTAGTGTGTTTTTGAAGATGAATGAAGGCAAATATGTGTGTCCCAGGATAATGTTGCAGGATCTAATCTGGGTCAGTCATTCTGAGACCGGAGGTTTTGTCTTCCGAGCTTGCGAACTTGGGCTAGAGTTCAGCCTCAGGGACCTCCTTTTTCACCAGAAAGAGAGTCTTTGATGTTGTCTCTGCATCTTCTTCTGGGTCTGCCGCATGTTCTTTGGCTTTCTCTTTTTTGTATATGCTTTGCATGGTATCCAAATCACAAGGGTACACTATATAAACATAGGGAATTACACCCCATCCTCTACTCCAAGAAGAGTGGAAGTCATGCAGAACCTTGTTCACAGGTGTGTGTGTATGGTGTGTATGTGTGTGTGTGTGTGTGTGTGTGTGTGTGTGGCCAAGGAACAGGCATATCTTTACCAGGTCTGCAAGCTCAGTGGGGTATTCTCATGGACTTCACCCAAAGGTGTACTACACCCAGGGCCCAGCAACCCATTGAAGGTGCCAGTGGAACAGCTATGGGGAGGGTGCTCCCGTATGTACGGGGAGTATCTGAAACTGCTACACGCATTCTCCTGGAGCATGGAGTCAAGGTGGTGCACACACTGGACCAAACTCTAAGAATGAGAGTGATGTGCCCAAAGGAAACACTACCCAAGGAGGAGACATCTTCGGTGGTTTACCGCATCAATTGTAGTGACTGCAAGTAATTACTTTGGGGAAAACGGCTAAGCGACTACAGACCAGACTACACGGACACAAACTGGCTGTCTGGCACAAAGAACAGCACTCTCAGATCTGGGCACATATGCAGGAGCATAATCACATACTCAGTTTTCAAGAGGCTGAGGTTGTTGCCGGTGATACAACTAAAGGAGAACGCCTACTCAAAGAAGTTTTCCAACTGCAATTCTATCAATAGGCATATTGAACTACCACTGGCCTACCAAGCATGGAGACACCAGGAAAGACCCTGCAGGAGGAGCAGAGACCACCTCCCATTGGAGAGCAGGGACCAGTGGCACTCCCCCCACCCATCCCTGGGCATGTGGATTCATCCAATGAAAACACAGCCAGGCCTGTCCAAATACAGTGGAGGAAAGCAGAGCTGCCTCAAGTTATAACAGACAGGCCAACCACAAGGTCATGAGCAAAGCAACAAATTGCAATAGCTGGCAGGTTAACATCACCTCATAAAGATAAGAAATCCAGGCTGGGTTTGACAAGAGATAAGCCTCCTTGGACTAACAACAAGAGATAAGCCTCCTTGGACTAACATGACTGAAGCAAAAAAGTTTATTATGAATAGGAGGCAGTTGGAAGGGCCTATTATGGAGTGCTAAATGTATTAATGATATATAAAGGCAGAGATCTCTGTAATGGTAGTTTAACTGATGATGTCAGCAGAGGCTGACAAAAGCACAACCAATATAATTGGAGAGATCAGAGATTGCAGGACATCTGTTTCCTCTTTTACACACACACACACACATATCTGATGGGTTCTGCCTCAGCCATTGGTAATATATCCCATGAAGGCCATTGCATTCAGTTTTAGCATAATTTCCTGGTGTGGTTCTGATTTTTTTTTTCCCAAAGGAAAAAAAGTCCTTTCCAGAGTGACTGAATATCACTACCTGTTGAGATGAGCTATTGGCCCACAGCACCTTTTTTTCAGCTTTATCAATTCCCAATCAATGCATTAGAAATCAGAATACAAATCAGTTCAGTACTTCCCATAGATTCATCTTGGAGGAGAAGTTGTACTTCATTGTAAAATTTTTGATTCAGTAACCTCAGGCCTATCACCAAGGAGACAGTGCTGCAGAGAGGACCTGAAAAGAAATGCTCTCTGCAGCACTGTCTCCTTGGTGATAGGCCTGCAGACCTGAAAAGAAATACTAGGAGCAAAGGGGAGGGCGGAGCTGTCGTCACGACGATACGGCATGCGATCTCGGAGGTCTGAGATCGCTGCCGATATCTTTGCTCCTGGACGATCCAATTGGACCTAAACCATCCCGAAGAGACAGTGAAGGTGAAGAGCACATCCTGCCGATTCCAGGGATACCACAAAGTCCCTGGTAGATCCAGGAGAAGCTCTTCTTGCCAGCGGCAAAGAGGCAGCCATTAAAGCTGCTGAAGTTGGGACAGCTCCGAAACAGAAGAGAGCAGAAAGAGAAAGTGTGCCGGTTTGGTGAGAACTTTTTTTTTACTCTAAGATCTGAAATGACACCCTAAGGGAAAGAAAGAATCTGTAAAAGTTTTGACAGAAGTGATTAAGCGGCGATTTTAAACAGGAGTGTCAAAGTAATGTTTTGTTTTGTTTTTCTCATTGCTGGATTTTTTATATACAATCTTGTATTTTGAAACTGGTCTGGTTTTTTCATTCATATCTATTTTTTTCTTCTTCTCCTTTTTGATTTTGTAATATTTTAGGCTAGAGGCTCCCTTTAGTTAATTCATTTTTTTAAACAATATCTTTTTTCTTTTTATCAACTCTCATTATATTCTGCTCGGAAAAGGAGGGGGAGAGAGCAAAGAAACTTTGTAACACTGCCAACTAGAGGCTTGAAAATATTCTTTTCCCTGTGACCAGACAAAACTGAGAAAGAAAGAACTGACACTCTTTTTCAAGGACATTGCTATTTGATAAGATAGAGGGAAGAGCATGAGAGAGTATTATTGCAGGTGCTCTTCTGGGTTTCTATCAACAGCTGGAGTCTGTTGTTGAAATATAGGGGTAAAAAAGGTGATAAGTTTTTGGAGAAGAGAGCTATAATAAGAGCCTTGGATAATTAAATAAAGTGCAGTGTGCCCTTTTTATTTTTCCTAAGTTGTGCTATCCCTCCTTACCAGCTTTATTGCATTTTTTAAAATCTCCTTCTTTGTAATAACTGTTTGGGTTTCTGGTTTTGTTGAAGCTTGCCTTTGTTTTCTCTCTCTCTCTCTCTCTCTCTTTTTTGGAAGTTCAACCTCTATGCTTGCTTTTTATTTTAAAGGGAAAGCCTTAAAAGCCTTTTTTTCTCCCTTTCCTGGTATTTTTGTTTTTTCATCTACTTTTTTGGTTTATTTTTATGCATTTTTTTCTATTTGAGACCTTTCAATTGGATTAAGGTGTGGAAGAACCTGAAGAATTTTTCCTTTTTCTTTTTTTTATTTTTTTTAAAGCTCTTTTTCTTTATCTTATTTTTGATTGGATTAAGAACTGATTTTTGATTGGACAAGAACTTGAAGAAATTTTGTCCTCTCTTTTTTTCTCTTCTTTTTCCTTTTCTTATTATTATTACTGGCCTTTTTTTTACTATTTTTATTTTGAACTACAATTGTTATTTCACAATTGGATTAAGGTTTAGAAAAACCTGAAGATTTTGAATTGCCTGAAATGAGTAGGAAATTTACAGCTCCTGGCTCTTCAACTTCTACTTCTTCCTCTCCACCATCTGGAGGACAATGTTCAATACAGACAATGTCAAAGCAAGAAAAAGAACAAGAAAAAGTGACTCTGCAGATGATTATGCAAGGAATTCAAAATATCCAAGCAAGGTCAGAGAATATTGAAAAGAGAACTGAAAACATCGAACAAAGAACAGAGAACATTGAACAAAGAACTGAGAGCATTGAACAAAGAATAGGGAAAACCAATGAAAAAGTGCAGAACATCCAACAAATGATGTTGAAGTATGACGAGAGATTCCAAAAAATTGAAGAAGAAGATAAACAAAGAGACAAGAAGATTGGAGATATTGATAATAGATTAACGGTGATCGAACAAGATAAAAGTGGCATGTTGAGACGGGAGATGGATAGATCAGAATTCTATCTTAGATTTCAAAATGTAGAGGAAGAAAAAGGACAAAACCTAGCTGAGATAATGATAGAAATACTGGCGGAAGCCTTGGAAATAACGCAAGAGAAGATGATGGATGGAATAGATGAGGTTTATCGAGTCTTCACAAGATATGTGATGAGAAATAGCTTACCAAGAGAAGTTCACATTAGATTTACAAAGAAAGCCATTAAGACATAAATATTGCAAGTGGCAAAAGAGAAAATATTGAAATACAAAGACAAGGAGATTGTGGTCTTGAAACCAATACCCAGAAGAGTGAGAGAGATGAGAAGAGAATACTGATTCCTGACTGAAATGCTACTCAAAAAAGAGGTGAATTATAGATGGCTGATTCCAGAAGGTTTAATGTTCACATGGCAAGAACAGAGACACAGAATTGACCCAATTGAGAAAGCGTAATTATTTTATACAGAATTTTTTGGAAGGAAAGAGAAAGAGGCAGAAAAAAAGGTCTCATTAATTGAATTCCAAGAGGACTGTCAAATGGCGACTGAAAAAGAGCAAGGCGCAGTAGGTGGAAAGGTGGAAGCCAAAGAACAACGTGAATTAAGATCTACGAGAGCTGCCAAACCTAATTATAAAATATAACCATGGAAGAGAAAAAAATGATTACAATTAATATAAATGGACTCAACTCAGCCGTTAAAAGAAGGAAAACCTTTCATAAATTGGAGAAATTAAAATTTGATATAATTTGTCTACAAGAAGTACATATTAAAGAACAATATGAACAATTGTTGGTACAGCCAAAATTAGGGAAAATGTTTACTTCCTTGATCCAATGTAAGAAAAGAGGAGTGGTTTTATATATCAAAGATAAAATGGTAAAATGGTAGATGAAATAAACTTAAAAGATACATGGAGAGAAAGAAATGCTAAAACTAAACAATATACTTTCTATTCAAATAGACACTTATCATGGTCTAGAGTAGATATGATATGGATGTCAACAGAATTAATACCTAACATTCAAGAAATAAATATTGAAACAAGTACTTGGGCAGATCACAATCCAATGACAATTAAATGGAAAGGACAAAAAAGATCTAGATGGATGTTAAATAATACTATTTTAAAGGAAAAAGACTTTACACAGTGGATGGAGAAAGAATTGGCCTTTTTCTTTAGAGAAAATAAAAAAGAAGATACATCAATTCAGAATGTATGGGACACAATGAAGGCATATGCTAGAGCAGGGGTCCCCAACCACTGGGCCCGGACCGGTATTGGTCCGTGGAACATTTTTTACCGGGCCGCCGGTTTGCTGGGTGCCGCCATCTTGTTTCAATGAGAAAGTGCTTCCGGGTGAGCTTTTCCGGTTGGAAAGTGGCGTTTGAGTCCTGAAGGAATCCTCGCACCTTAGTTTCATCGAAGGGGTGGGCGGCTTCAAACGAAACTAAGGTGTGAGGATTCTTTCAGCATCCAAGGCAAGGTGAGCCGAGCGACCGTCCCGAAGCCGTCCCGAAGCCCATCGACAAAAGTACAAAGGAGGAGTTGAAGGTGGCGGGGAGAAGCGGGGGACGGCTGGCTGGCTGGTCGCTTGGCTCGCCTTGCCTTGTCATGCGTGCTGATGCCGGTACCGGGCCGCGGATCATTTTGTGATGCCGGTACCGGGCCATGGCACAAAAAACGGTTGGGGGCCACTGTGCTAGAGGCTTGATAATAGACTATACAAGGAAAAGGAATACTATGAAAAGGCTAGCCTCTAAGGCCCTAGAGGATGAGCATAAAAGACTTGAAAAAGAGCCACAGAAAAAGGACATCAAGTTAAAAATTGATATAATTAAACACAAAATGGGTCAAATAGAAAAAGGAGAATTAGCACAGAAAATTAGAGGTGCTAAACAGAATTACTTTGAAGACGCAAATAAACCAGGTAGATGGTTAGCATATAAATTGAGAAAGGAGAAAGAATCAAGGAAAATATTGCAATTAATAGATGACCAAGGCCAAGTTTGCCATGGTAACAAAGAGTAGAAGGAAATCATTCGAGACTTCTATGGGAAATTATATATGCAAGAGAATATTGATGAAGAGAGAGTTAAGCAGTATTTACAGAATGCTAATTTACTTCAGATACCTAAAGAGACTGAAAAAATGTTAGAAAGCAACATAACGAAGCACTCAAGAAGCAAAATAATGGAAAGGCACCAGGCCCAGATGGACTTCCGGCAGAATTTTATAAAACATTACAAGAATCGTTGAATCTTCCATTGCTAGAAGTTATGAATGAAGTTATGTTAAAGAAGAAGATACCTAAACCATGGTCAGAAGCCTATATTACACTTATTCCAAAAGAGGAGGCCGATCCATTACAAATTAAGAACTATAGACCCACTTCTTTACTAAATGCAGATTATAAAATCTTTGCTTCAATATTGGCAGAAAGACTTAAAAAATATTTAAATAATTTTATCCATCCTGATCAAAATGGATTTCTGCCAAAGAGACAAATTAAAGACAATATGAGAGTAATCTTGGACACCTTGGAATACTATGAGGCACATCCTGAAAAACAAATGGCTCTGATATTTCTAGATGCACAGAAGGCATTTGACAATGTGAATTCACGATTCATGTTATTACTGTTGGAACAGATGGGTTTTGCTAGAAAATTCATCCAAGCAATAGAAGCTATATACGATGAGCAAACGGCAAAGGTAATGATAGAGGGAGAGCTGACAGACTCTATTAATATAAGAAAAGGAACAAGACAAGGGTGCCCACTATCACCTTTGTTGTTTGTGTTAACTTTGGAAGTGTTAAACAGAAATATTAGAGATGAAAAGAATATAAAAGGAATGAAAATCAAAAAGGAAGAATTTAAGCTGCAAGCATTTGCAGATGATCTGGTTTTCATCTTAGAAGACCCTTTAGAAACAGCATCAAACTTGATAGAAAAGATAGAGACATATGGAAAGGTGGCTGGTTTGAAAATAAATAAAGATAAGACAGATTTTGACAAAGAATATGCTATTAAGACAAAAGGAAGAACTGGAAGACCTATTGAAAATTCAAGTCACGAATAAGATCAAGTATTTGGGGATATATTTGACAGCAAGATGTAGTACATTAAAAGAGAATAATTATATTAAACTTAAACAGCAGATAGTGCTAGATTTGGTGAAATGGGAAAACTTTCAACTCTCACTGATAGGGAGAATCTCAACAATCAAGATGAATATATTACCCAGAATTTTATATCGGTTTCAAACAATTCCAATTAGGCTTGGAAAAGATTATTTTGAAGATTTAAAAATTGTGTTGAAATACATATGGCAAGGTAAGAAAGCGAGAATAAAGTTAAAACTTTTGCAAGATGCTAGAATAAGAGGAGGATTTGGTTTGCCTAATTGGGAATTGTACTACCAAGCTACAAATCTGATGTGGGTTAAGGAATGGATAACACTAAGAATTGCTAGATTGTTGACATTAGAAGGACATGATCTGTTGTTGGGGTGGCATGCTTTTTTATGGTGCAAAGGAACTAAAACACAGGGGTATTTTAGAAGACATTATATATGGGAATCTCTGTGGTTAAACTGGGAGAAGGTTAAAAGACAATGTTATTTGAAAATTCCAGTCTGGTTATTGACTATTGAAGCATTTTCCAGTATGTTGAAACTCTTATGGGGTGAATGAATTGTTTAAAGGCTGGTTGAGTAAAGAATTTCCAGAAATGAGGGCAGAGGAGAGCCCCCTTCCTTCCCCAGCTCTTCAAATTTGCCGAACTGCACATGGAAAGCGATATTTTGGGCAATTCGGGTTAAACTGCAGCTAACTCTGGCTCCATTTCTAAGCATACACATTATGCTAAGCCAGAGTGTGATTTGATTAACTTTAATTTAGTATGTTCTGTAAAAGGACAAACTGTGATTAGTAAATTATGGATTAAGAATTAACCTCATTTGAGACATTATATACGGGAGTCTCTGGTTAAACTGGGAGAAGACTAAAAGGCAATGTTATTTGAAAATTCCAGTCTGGTTATCGACTATTGAAGCATTCTCGTATCCTATAATATACAAAAAGGAACAAACAGTTAGATATGGTGAAATACTGAATGAAAAGGGTGAACTTAAATCTATGCAAAAACTAAAGGAACAAGGTGTAAAGATGAATTGGTTTTCATATGCGCAAATACATTCAAGGTTTGATAAAGATTCTAAAACAGAAGGTTTCTATGATAAACTGACTGACTTAGATAAGATTTTGACAGGTACTGATGAAAAGGTGATTAAAAAATTGTATGGATATTTATTAGAAATTAAACTAGAAGAAGAACAAGTTAAAGAAACTATGATTGCTTGGGGGAAGAATGTTGGATATGGGATTGATTTAGAGAAATGGCAAAAATTGTGGTCTCAAAATTATAAAATGACAATGTCAACAGCATATAAAGAAAATTTGTATAAGATGTTTTACAGGTGGCATTTTCCTGACAAGAATAGCAAGAATGTTCAAGAATAAATCCAAAAAATGTTGGAAATGTCATCAGACACCTGGCTCATATTACCATATGTGGTGGACTTGTGCGGATGCTAAAAAATACTGGACTAAAATCCACATGTGGTTGGAAAAAATGACAAAAAAACATATAGACTTGAAACCAGAGATATTTTTATTGGGAATTTTACCTGAAATATATAGTAAAGACTTGAAATACCTGATTGTAAATGTATTAACAGCGGCTAGGATTGTATTTGCTAAAAACTGGAAAAATGAGAAGATACCATCACAGGAGGAAATCATTAAGAAAATATTGGAATGTGTTGAAATGAGTAGATTGACATTTGAAATTAGAGAACAAGAGGATAAACAATTTGATAAAATTTGGGATCTTTTCTATCAATGGTTAGATAACAAAGTACAGTAATAAAATATGTAGATTTCTAGAAAATAATATATAAAGATGTACTTCTTTCTTATTATAACTACAAAATGATTTTAGGATAGATTTGGGATGATATGAACTGTTACACAATAAATTAAGTAAATTATGGTTATCTTGTAAAACATGAATGAATAAAAGTATAGTCAAATGATTGATTAATAATGATACTAAGGTATTTAATTTTTGATTGACAATATGAGATTATATGTAATGTAATTGTAATTGAAGACTACGAAATGGAAGCACAAAACAATTTGTAAACCAACCGGCACACTGTATGTACACCTATGGAAGA
>NW_020772118.1:0-10987 GCF_900518735.1 Pseudonaja textilis | reverse complement strand
TCTTCCATAGGTGTACATACAGTGTGCCGGTTGGTTTACAAATTGTTTTGTGCTTCCATTTCGTAGTCTTCAATTACAATTACATTACATATAATCTCAAATTGTCAATCAAAAATTAAATACCTTAGTATCATTATTAATCAATCATTTGACTATACTTTTATTCATTCATGTTTTACAAGATAACCATAATTTACTTAATTTATTGTGTAACAGTTCATATCATCCCAAATCTATCCTAAAATCATTTTGTAGTTATAATAAGAAAGAAGTACATCTTTATATATTATTTTCTAGAAATCTACATATTTTATTACTGTACTTTGTTATCTAACCATTGATAGAAAAGATCCCAAATTTTATCAAATTGTTTATCCTCTTGTTCTCTAATTTCAAATGTCAATCTACTCATTTCAACACATTCCAATATTTTCTTAATGATTTCCTCCTGTGATGGTATCTTCTCATTTTTCCAGTTTTTAGCAAATACAATCCTAGTCGCTGTTAATACATTTACAATCAGGTATTTCAAGTCTTTACTATATATTTCAGGTAAAATTCCCAATAAAAATATCTCTGGTTTCAAGTCTATATGTTTTTTTGTCATTTTTTCCAACCACATGTGGATTTTAGTCCAGTATTTTTTAGCATCCGCACAAGTCCACCACATATGGTAATATGAGCCAGGTGTCTGATGACATTTCCAACATTTTTTGGATTTATTCTTGAACATTCTTGCTATTCTTGTCAGGAAAATGCCACCTGTAAAACATCTTATACAAATTTTCTTTATATGCTGTTGACATTGTCATTTTATAATTTTGAGACCACAATTTTTGCCATTTCTCTAAATCAATCCCATATCCAACATTCTTCCCCCAAGCAATCATAGTTTCTTTAACTTGTTCTTCTTCTAGTTTAATTTCTAATAAATATCCATACAATTTTTTAATCACCTTTTCATCAGTACCTGTCAAAATCTTATCTAAGTCAGTCAGTTTATCATAGAAACCTTCTGTTTTAGAATCTTTATCAAACCTTGAATGTATTTGCGCATATGAAAACCAATTCATCTTTACACCTTGTTCCTTTAGTTTTTGCATAGATTTAAGTTCACCCTTTTCATTCAGTATTTCACCATATCTAACTGTTTGTTCCTTTTTGTATATTATAGGATACGAGAATGCTTCAATAGTCGATAACCAGACTGGAATTTTCAAATAACATTGCCTTTTAGTCTTCTCCCAGTTTAACCAGAGACTCCCGTATATAATGTCTCAAATGAGGTTAATTCTTAATCCATAATTTACTAATCACAGTTTGTCCTTTTACAGAACATACTAAATTAAAGTTAATCAAATCACACTCTGGCTTAGCATAATGTGTATGCTTAGAAATGGAGCCAGAGTTAGCTGCAGTTTAACCCGAATTGCCCAAAATATCGCTTTCCATGTGCAGTTCGGCAAATTTGAAGAGCTGGGGAAGGAAGGGGGCTCTCCTCTGCCCTCATTTCTGGAAATTCTTTACTCAACCAGCCTTTAAACAATTCATTCACCCCATAAGAGTTTCAACATACTGGAAAATGCTTCAATAGTCAATAACCAGACTGGAATTTTCAAATAACATTGTCTTTTAACCTTCTCCCAGTTTAACCACAGAGATTCCCATATATAATGTCTTCTAAAATACCCCTGTGTTTTAGTTCCTTTGCACCATAAAAAAGCATGCCACCCCAACAACAGATCATGTCCTTCTAATGTCAACAATCTAGCAATTCTTAGTGTTATCCATTCCTTAACCCACATCAGATTTGTAGCTTGGTAGTACAATTCCCAATTAGGCAAACCAAATCCTCCTCTTATTCTAGCATCTTGCAAAAGTTTTAACTTTATTCTCGCTTTCTTACCTTGCCATATGTATTTCAACACAATTTTTAAATCTTCAAAATAATCTTTTCCAAGCCTAATTGGAATTGTTTGAAACCGATATAAAATTCTGGGTAATATATTCATCTTGATTGTTGAGATTCTCCCTATCAGTGAGAGTTGAAAGTTTTCCCATTTCACCAAATCTAGCACTATCTGCTGTTTAAGTTTAATATAATTATTCTCTTTTAATGTACTACATCTTGCTGTCAAATATATCCCCAAATACTTGATCTTATTCGTGACTTGAATTTTCAATAGGTCTTCCAGTTCTTCCTTTTGTCTTAATAGCATATTCTTTGTCAAAATCTGTCTTATCTTTATTTATTTTCAAACCAGCCACCTTTCCATATGTCTCTATCTTTTCTATCAAGTTTGATGCTGTTTCTAAAGGGTCTTCTAAGATGAAAACCAGATCATCTGCAAATGCTTGCAGCTTAAATTCTTCCTTTTTGATTTTCATTCCTTTTATATTCTTTTCATCTCTAATATTTCTGTTTAACACTTCCAAAGTTAACACAAACAACAAAGGTGATAGTGGGCACCCTTGTCTTGTTCCTTTTCTTATATTAATAGAGTCTGTCAGCTCTCCCTCTATCATTACCTTTGCCGTTTGCTCATCGTATATAGCTTCTATTGCTTGGATGAATTTTCTAGCAAAACCCATCTGTTCCAACAGTAATAACATGAATCGTGAATTCACATTGTCAAATGCCTTCTGTGCATCTAGAAATATCAGAGCCATTTGTTTTTCAGGATGTGCCTCATAGTATTCCAAGGTGTCCAAGATTACTCTCATATTGTCTTTAATTTGTCTCTTTGGCAGAAATCCATTTTGATCAGGATGGATAAAATTATTTAAATATTTTTTAAGTCTTTCTGCCAATATTGAAGCAAAGATTTTATAATCTGCATTTAGTAAAGAAGTGGGTCTATAGTTCTTAATTTGTAATGGATCGGCCTCCTCTTTTGGAATAAGTGTAATATAGGCTTCTGACCATGGTTTAGGTATCTTCTTCTTTAACATAACTTCATTCATAACTTCTAGCAATGGAAGATTCAACGATTCTTGTAATGTTTTATAAAATTCTGCCGGAAGTCCATCTGGGCCTGGTGCCTTTCCATTATTTTGCTTCTTGAGTGCTTCGTTATGTTGCTTTCTAACATTTTTTCAGTCTCTTTAGGTATCTGAAGTAAATTAGCATTCTGTAAATACTGCTTAACTCTCTCTTCATCAATATTCTCTTGCATATATAATTTCCCATAGAAGTCTCGAATGATTTCCTTCTACTCTTTGTTACCATGGCAAACTTGGCCTTGGTCATCTATTAATTGCAATATTTTCCTTGATTCTTTCTCCTTTCTCAATTTATATGCTAACCATCTACCTGGTTTATTTGCGTCTTCAAAGTAATTCTGTTTAGCACCTCTAATTTTCTGTGCTAATTCTCCTTTTTCTATTTGACCCATTTTGTGTTTAATTATATCAATTTTTAACTTGATGTCCTTTTTCTGTGGCTCTTTTTCAAGTCTTTTATGCTCATCCTCTAGGGCCTTAGAGGCTAGCCTTTTCATAGTATTCCTTTTCCTTGTATAGTCTATTATCAAGCCTCTAGCACAGTGGCCCCCAACCGTTTTTTGTGCCATGGCCCGGTACCGGCATCACAAAATGATCCGCGGCCCGGTACCGGCATCAGCACGCATGACAAGGCAAGGCGAGCCAAGCGACCAGCCAGCCAGCCGTCCCCCGCTTCTCCCCGCCACCTTCAACTCCTCCTTTGTACTTTTGTCGATGGGCTTCGGGACGGCTTCGGGACGGTCGCTCGGCTCACCTTGCCTTGGATGCTGAAAGAATCCTCACACCTTAGTTTCGTTTGAAGCCGCCCACCCCTTCGATGAAACTAAGGTGCGAGGATTCCTTCAGGACTCAAACGCCACTTTCCAACCGGAAAAGCTCACCCGGAAGCACTTTCTCATTGAAACAAGATGGCGGCACCCAGCAAACCGGCGGCCCGGTAAAAAATGTTCCACGGACCAATACCGGTCCGGGCCCAGTGGTTGGGGACCCCTGCTCTAGCATATGCCTTCATTGTGTCCCATACATTCTGAATTGATGTATCTTCTTTTTTATTTTCTCTAAAGAAAAAGGCCAATTCTTTCTCCATCCACTGTGTAAAGTCTTTTTCCTTTAAAATAGTATTATTTAACATCCATCTAGATCTTTTTTGTCCTTTCCATTTAATTGTCATTGGATTGTGATCTGCCCAAGTACTTGTTTCAATATTTATTTCTTGAATGTTAGGTATTAATTCTGTTGACATCCATATCATATCTACTCTAGACCATGATAAGTGTCTATTTGAATAGAAAGTATATTGTTTAGTTTTAGCATTTCTTTCTCTCCATGTATCTTTTAAGTTTATTTCATCTACCATTTTACCATTTTATCTTTGATATATAAAACCACTCCTCTTTTCTTACATTGGATCAAGGAAGTAAACATTTTCCCTAATTTTGGCTGTACCAACAATTGTTCATATTGTTCTTTAATATGTACTTCTTGTAGACAAATTATATCAAATTTTAATTTCTCCAATTTATGAAAGGTTTTCCTTCTTTTAACGGCTGAGTTGAGTCCATTTATATTAATTGTAATCATTTTTTTCTCTTCCATGGTTATATTTTATAATTAGGTTTGGCAGCTCTCGTAGATCTTAATTCACGTTGTTCTTTGGCTTCCACCTTTCCACCTACTGCGCCTTGCTCTTTTTCAGTCGCCATTTGACAGTCCTCTTGGAATTCAATTAATGAGACCTTTTTTTCTGCCTCTTTCTCTTTCCTTCCAAAAAATTCTGTATAAAATAATTACGCTTTCTCAATTGGGTCAATTCTGTGTCTCTGTTCTTGCCATGTGAACATTAAACCTTCTGGAATCAGCCATCTATAATTCACCTCTTTTTTGAGTAGCATTTCAGTCAGGAATCAGTATTCTCTTCTCATCTCTCTCACTCTTCTGGGTATTGGTTTCAAGACCACAATCTCCTTGTCTTTGTATTTCAATATTTTCTCTTTTGCCACTTGCAATATTTATGTCTTAATGGCTTTCTTTGTAAATCTAATGTGAACTTCTCTTGGTAAGCTATTTCTCATCACATATCTTGTGAAGACTCGATAAACCTCATCTATTCCATCCATCATCTTCTCTTGCGTTATTTCCAAGGCTTCCGCCAGTATTTCTATCATTATCTCAGCTAGGTTTTGTCCTTTTTCTTCCTCTACATTTTGAAATCTAAGATAGAATTCTGATCTATCCATCTCCCGTCTCAACATGCCACTTTTATCTTGTTCGATCACCGTTAATCTATTATCAATATCTCCAATCTTCTTGTCTCTTTGTTTATCTTCTTCTTCAATTTTTTGGAATCTCTCGTCATACTTCAACATCATTTGTTGGATGTTCTGCACTTTTTCATTGGTTTTCCCTATTCTTTGTTCAATGCTCTCAGTTCTTTGTTCAATGTTCTCTGTTCTTTGTTCGATGTTTTCAGTTCTCTTTTCAATATTCTCTGACCTTGCTTGGATATTTTGAATTCCTTGCATAATCATCTGCAGAGTCACTTTTTCTTGTTCTTTTTCTTGCTTTGACATTGTCTGTATTGAACATTGTCCTCCAGATGGTGGAGAGGAAGAAGTAGAAGTTGAAGAGCCAGGAGCTGTAAATTTCCTACTCATTTCAGGCAATTCAAAATCTTCAGGTTTTTCTAAACCTTAATCCAATTGTGAAATAACAATTGTAGTTCAAAATAAAAATAGTAAAAAAAAGGCCAGTAATAATAATAAGAAAAGGAAAAAGAAGAGAAA
Source organism: Pseudonaja textilis (assembly GCF_900518735.1). The sequence goes on along the minus strand of NW_020772118.1, from coordinate 5,201 downwards.
AAAAGAGAGGACAAAATTTCTTCAAGTTCTTGTCCAATCAAAAATCAGTTCTTAATCCAATCAAAAATAAGATAAAGAAAAAGAGCTTTAAAAAAAATAAAAAAAAGAAAAAGGAAAAATTCTTCAGGTTCTTCCACACCTTAATCCAATTGAAAGGTCTCAAATAGAAAAAAATGCATAAAAATAAACCAAAAAAGTAGATGAAAAAACAAAAATACCAGGAAAGGGAGAAAAAAAGGCTTTTAAGGCTTTCCCTTTAAAATAAAAAGCAAGCATAGAGGTTGAACTTCCAAAAAAGAGAGAGAGAGAGAGAGAGAGAAAACAAAGGCAAGCTTCAACAAAACCAGAAACCCAAACAGTTATTACAAAGAAGGAGATTTTAAAAAATGCAATAAAGCTGGTAAGGAGGGATAGCACAACTTAGGAAAAATAAAAAGGGCACACTGCACTTTATTTAATTATCCAAGGCTCTTATTATAGCTCTCTTCTCCAAAAACTTATCACCTTTTTTACCCCTATATTTCAACAACAGACTCCAGCTGTTGATAGAAACCCAGAAGAGCACCTGCAATAATACTCTCTCATGCTCTTCCCTCTATCTTATCAAATAGCAATGTCCTTGAAAAAGAGTGTCAGTTCTTTCTTTCTCAGTTTTGTCTGGTCACAGGGAAAAGAATATTTTCAAGCCTCTAGTTGGCAGTGTTACAAAGTTTCTTTGCTCTCTCCCCCTCCTTTTCCGAGCAGAATATAATGAGAGTTGATAAAAAGAAAAAAGATATTGTTTAAAAAAATGAATTAACTAAAGGGAGCCTCTAGCCTAAAATATTACAAAATCAAAAAGGAGAAGAAGAAAAAAATAGATATGAATGAAAAAACCAGACCAGTTTCAAAATACAAGATTGTATATAAAAAATCCAGCAATGAGAAAAACAAAACAAAACATTACTTTGACACTCCTGTTTAAAATCGCCGCTTAATCACTTCTGTCAAAACTTTTACAGATTCTTTCTTTCCCTTAGGGTGTCATTTCAGATCTTAGAGTAAAAAAAAAGTTCTCACCAAACCGGCACACTTTCTCTTTCTGCTCTCTTCTGTTTCGGAGCTGTCCCAACTTCAGCAGCTTTAATGGCTGCCTCTTTGCCGCTGGCAAGAAGAGCTTCTCCTGGATCTACCAGGGACTTTGTGGTATCCCTGGAATCGGCAGGATGTGCTCTTCACCTTCACTGTCTCTTCGGGATGGTTTAGGTCCAATTGGATCGTCCAGGAGCAAAGATATCGGCAGCGATCTCAGACCTCCGAGATCGCATGCCGTATCGTCGTGACGACAGCTCCGCCCTCCCCTTTGCTCCTAGTATTTCTTTTCAGGTCTGCAGGCCTATCACCAAGGAGACAGTGCTGCAGAGAGCATTTCTTTTCAGGTCCTCTCTGCAGCACTGTCTCCTTGGTGATAGGCCTGAGGTTACTGAATCAAAAATTTTACAATGAAGTACAACTTCTCCTCCAAGATGAATCTATGGGAAGTACTGAACTGATTTGTATTCTGATTTCTAATGCATTGATTGGGAATTGATAAAGCTGAAAAAAAGGTGCTGTGGGCCAATAGCTCATCTCAACAGGTAGTGATATTCAGTCACTCTGGAAAGGACTTTTTTTCCTTTGGGAAAAAAAAAATCAGAACCACACCAGGAAATTATGCTAAAACTGAATGCAATGGCCTTCATGGGATATATTACCAATGGCTGAGGCAGAACCCATCAGATATGTGTGTGTGTGTGTGTAAAAGAGGAAACAGATGTCCTGCAATCTCTGATCTCTCCAATTATATTGGTTGTGCTTTTGTCAGCCTCTGCTGACATCATCAGTTAAACTACCATTACAGAGATCTCTGCCTTTATATATCATTAATACATTTAGCACTCCATAATAGGCCCTTCCAACTGCCTCCTATTCATAATAAACTTTTTTGCTTCAGTCATGTTAGTCCAAGGAGGCTTATCTCTTGTTGTTAGTCCAAGGAGGCTTATCTCTTGTCAAACCCAGCCTGGATTTCTTATCTTTATGAGGTGATGTTAACCTGCCAGCTATTGCAATTTGTTGCTTTGCTCATGACCTTGTGGTTGGCCTGTCTGTTATAACTTGAGGCAGCTCTGCTTTCCTCCACTGTATTTGGACAGGCCTGGCTGTGTTTTCATTGGATGAATCCACATGCCCAGGGATGGGTGGGGGGAGTGCCACTGGTCCCTGCTCTCCAATGGGAGGTGGTCTCTGCTCCTCCTGCAGGGTCTTTCCTGGTGTCTCCATGCTTGGTAGGCCAGTGGTAGTTCAATATGCCTATTGATAGAATTGCAGTTGGAAAACTTCTTTGAGTAGGCGTTCTCCTTTAGTTGTATCACCGGCAACAACCTCAGCCTCTTGAAAACTGAGTATGTGATTATGCTCCTGCATATGTGCCCAGATCTGAGAGTGCTGTTCTTTGTGCCAGACAGCCAGTTTGTGTCCGTGTAGTCTGGTCTGTAGTCGCTTAGCCGTTTTCCCCAAAGTAATTACTTGCAGTCACTACAATTGATGCGGTAAACCACCGAAGATGTCTCCTCCTTGGGTAGTGTTTCCTTTGGGCACATCACTCTCATTCTTAGAGTTTGGTCCAGTGTGTGCACCACCTTGACTCCATGCTCCAGGAGAATGCGTGTAGCAGTTTCAGATACTCCCCGTACATACGGGAGCACCCTCCCCATAGCTGTTCCACTGGCACCTTCAATGGGTTGCTGGGCCCTGGGTGTAGTACACCTTTGGGTGAAGTCCATGAGAATACCCCACTGAGCTTGCAGACCTGGTAAAGATATGCCTGTTCCTTGGCCACACACACACACACACACACACACACACACATACACACCATACACACACACCTGTGAACAAGGTTCTGCATGACTTCCACTCTTCTTGGAGTAGAGGATGGGGTGTAATTCCCTATGTTTATATAGTGTACCCTTGTGATTTGGATACCATGCAAAGCATATACAAAAAAGAGAAAGCCAAAGAACATGCGGCAGACCCAGAAGAAGATGCAGAGACAACATCAAAGACTCTCTTTCTGGTGAAAAAGGAGGTCCCTGAGGCTGAACTCTAGCCCAAGTTCGCAAGCTCGGAAGACAAAACCTCCGGTCTCAGAATGACTGACCCAGATTAGATCCTGCAACATTATCCTGGGACACACATATTTGCCTTCATTCATCTTCAAAAACACACTACAGCAGTGTCAAATTACAATGGTTGAGTCCACCAGATGTACAGGAACCAGAACTTTGTAGTAGTAGTAGTAGTAGTAGTAGTAGTAGTAGTAGTAGAGGAGTAGAGGAGGAGGACGAGGAAGAGGATGTTTGCTCTTATATTGAGCACCAGAAGGCAAGATGTGACCAGTTGCATCCTTATTGGGAATCATCAGGCACTCTCTAAACTCTATAACTATTGTATTCCAACTACAACCACTCTTGGGTAATTGTAGTGTTTTGTATACCTGGGACAAGCCAATATAGCCTGTATTCCAATTCAATAGTATTTAGAATCTGGCCATGCCCACATATTGAGCAGATGATGGTACTGTGGGAAGCTCCCCCTCCTAGAAGAATGAAATATTTTGGGAAATATTAAAAAGGCAGAATGTTATATTTCCCTAAAGGAGAAATGGAGAAACATGCTCTTAAAGACAAAAAGCAGACTTAGGCTTTCTTAATAGCCCTCTAAAAGATGTTTTGTGCCCATTAAGATTGGGCCAGCCTATTCAGAAACGAAAGACCTTCACCTCCAACGATGGGATTAAATTTTTTACATTCTCCACCCAAATTCTGGGAATTGAAGTCCCCAAGTCTTAAAGTTGCCAAGTTTGGAAACCTCTGATTTAGCAGAAGACACAGAGCTCATTACATTGCACAATTTCCTAAGGGCATTTCAGACATTGCACAACCTCTCCCCTCAGCCGCCCACCCACCCCCGACCCAGCAGCATTTCAGGACCTGTATAAAATCCTGGCACTCATCTAGCGAGTTTGTTCAGCTGACCAAGAACTGCTATTGGTTCTGTTCATCATTACGCTTTCTTTCCGATCAGCCTCCATGTTGTTTTCAGTGTCTTTCTCCCAGCTTGGAACTGAACCAGATGGATTTTCACAGTAGAGATATTAGTAATCCAGACTCCCTCATATTGTCAGGAGTAAATTCTAGCCAAAGTAGAACAGTCACACAACATTAAATCTTGTGGTTTGGTAACGAATTTTGTTGAAATCAAAAAAGGGTTGGATTTTAGTTTTCCTTTCAAATTCAAGCTGTGATAGTTGTGGAATTTCTATACGGTCTTATATTTCTCTTTTGAACATTCACTCTGGACCTAAACTCTACAAAACTGAATGAATGAATGAATGAAAATGAATGAATGAATGAATGAATTCTTTATTGGCCAAGTGTGATTAGACACATAAGGAATTTGTCTTGGTGCAAATGCTCTCAGTGTACATAAAAAGAAAAGATACATTCGTCAAGAATCGTAAGGTACAACACTTAATATAGTCATAGGGTACAAATAGGCAATCAAATCATACTAGGAAACAGTCAATATAAATAGTAAGGCTACAATTACAGTCATATAGTCACAAGTGAGAAGGGATGGGTGATAGGAGTGATGAAAAGATTAATAGTGATAGTAATGAAGAAAAAAATTCATTCTGTCCCAAAGAATGGGATACACAAAATACTGGCACCTGCAGAAAATCTTGCTAATTACATCCTGGATTTAAAATGTTATTATCTACATCCAGGATTTTCTCTACAACCTATAGCAAAAGAAAATTTACAGTGTTTAATGTAGTATATTAAATTTATTTTTAGAAAAGCAGTCCTTTGGCTTATTATAAATTTCAGTGCCACTTTCATTGGATTGGCCTTTTCTTAATCTTTTTACCAAAAAAAATATTTTCCTAATTTTTCAGCATTCTATTCTTATGTGCCATCTTATTGGCTGGATCATCATCTCACTAAGCCAACCAAAGTTAATGTCTAAAGTATAAATGGTGTAATTTTCAAATGAGGTTAATTCTTTTTTTTTATGTTATTGGTTTTTAAAAACAAATGTAAACAAACAAAACATAAAAACATCAAGCTATCTTCCATAGGTGTACATACAGTGTGCCGGTTGGTTTACAAATTGTT
>NW_020772116.1:0-10989 GCF_900518735.1 Pseudonaja textilis | reverse complement strand
CTAGGTCATGTCCTTCCTGAGAACTCTTCCCCCCACCCCTCCCCCTCCCCCCCCCCCCCCCTCCCCCCCCCGCGAATGAGGAAACTCGGGGGGGGGGGGGGGGGCAGCCCCCCCCCACCGCCACACACACACACACCCCCGGTACGTTTGTATTGGCCCCATGTTCCCTTTGCGTCCCGGCGCCTTCCCTGTCCCACCCTTCTCCCACCTCTCGCCTGGAATCCTGTGATTTCCACAGACACGAAATGAATATATAAAGGGTTGTTTTTTAATGAAAAAAAAGAACAGAAAAAGACCGCCGATCTTTGGTCCATCCTTCTTTTTTTTATTTCTTTGCTTTTATTTTATTTTTTTTATTTTTTCTTCCCCCCCCCCCCCCCCTCTTTCTCCGCCTCGCTGGGTTGAGGAACGAGAAGAGGCAGGGAGCGCAAACTTTGTGGAGTTTTCGCCGTACGGAGCCCTGCCCGGTGGTTAGAAGGCGGTACTGCAGGCTGACTCTGCCCACTGCCAGCCGTTCGATCCCGAAGGACTCAAGGTGGACTCAGCCTTCCGTCCTTCAGAGTTCGGTAAAATGAGGACCCGGATTGTCGGGGACCGTGGGCCGACTCTGTAAACCGCTTAGAGGGGGCTGTGAAGCAGTATAAGACTTAGACTTAAAGTGGGATCACTGGGGAGGGAAGGAAGGAGCCAAGGAAGCAAACTGGGTGGCCCAGTTGTCATAATGCAGCATTGCAGGCTGACTCTGCCCACTGCCAGGAGTTCGATCCTGACCGGCTCAAAGTGGACTCAGCCTTCCATCCTTCCAGGTGGTTAAAATGAGGACCCAGATTGTTGGGGGGACAACAGGCTGACTCTGTAAAGCGCTTAGAGAGGGTCGTAAAGCACTGTGAAGCGGTATATAAGTGCTTTTGCTACCTTCCTGCCTTTCCCATTTTCTTCTTCCCTCCTTCCTTCTTTCCTCCCTCTCCCTCCCTTCGTCCCTTCCTTCCTTCCTTCTAAAGATTGACTCAGCCTTCCGTCCTTCTGAGGGTGGTAAAATGAGGACCCAGATTGTTGGGGGCCATAGGCTGACTCTGTAAACCCTTAGAGAGAGCTGTAAAATGGTATATATGTCTTAAGTGCTATTGCTAAGTGCGAAGAGAGGGAGGAAAGGGAAGGAAGGAAGGAAGGTGCCGTGGTGGTGCAGTGGTTGGCATGCAGTATTGCAGGCTAACTGCCCACTGCCAGGAGTTCGATCCTGACCGGCTCAAGGTTGATTCAGCCCTTTGTCCTTCCCAGGTGGGTAAAAGGAGGAGCCAGATTGTTGGGGCAAGAGGCTGACTCTGTAAACGGCTTAGAAGGGACCGTAAAGCCCTGTGTTAAGCGGTATATAAGTCCAAGTGCTGGTCTTATGGCTATATCCTGACACCCTGGGACTGGGGCCAGCTGAAGGGCTCCCAATAGAAGAGAATATTTGTAGCTCAGGGCTGAACTCTGGGGTGCCTGGTACTCCCCGAGCTTGATTATTTTATAGCAGATGTTTCATGACCCAACTAGGTAACATCATCAGTGGCGGAAGGGAGTGTTTTTGTGGAGGAGGAGGACTCTGGGTGTTCCTTGGTGCTCTGCTCTCAGAGCAGGGTGGTTTCCCGGCAGATGTTTCATTGCCATACGAAGGGACATCATCAGTGCGAGAAGGGAGGGGGTTTGTGAAGTGGAAGAGGAGGAGGAAGAGGAGGAGGAGGAAAACGACTGTGGGGTCCTTGGTGCTCTTTGAGCCGGGTGGTTCTCTTGCAGACGTTTCATGACCCGACAAGGTAACATCATCAGTGCTACAAGGGAGTGGAGTTTGCGGAGAGGAGGAGAAGGGGAGGACTAGGAACCTTTTTTCCAGTTCTGTTGTAACTTTGAACGGTCCCTAAAGGAAATCTTGTAACTCAAGGACTCCCTGTGCTAAGGTACCTTCACACCTGTTCCCTTTCGACACGCAAGGGGAGTTAGAAGTCGAGAGCCCCCATATTAAAAATCCAATATACCTTCCCACCCAGAGAAGGACCAAAAGCCTGGGAAAGTTATAGGCAGTCCTCAACTTGCAACCATTTTCATTTAGTGACTGTTCAACATTAACAATAGAACGGGGGGAAGAAACCCAGACTTATGACTGTTTTTTTTCACAACCCGGTGGTCACATGATTGTAATTCAGAGGCATGGCAACTGGCTCAATTTATGACGGTTGCAGTGTCCCCGGGGTCACGTGATCCCCTTTCATAACCTCCAGACAAGCAAAGTCAACGGGGAAACCCGTTTTACTTAACGACCCCGTCGCTCACTTCACAACTGCAGCGATTTGCTGAACTGCTGTGGCAAGAAAGGTCCTAAAATGGGCAAAATTCACTTAACTGTTTTGCTTAGCAGCAGAATTGTTGGGCTCATTTGTGGTCGTAAGCCGAGGACCATCTGTATTTCAAAAAAGAACATTCAGTGGGGTGCTGGATGGGAATCCCGTCGCCCGCCCTGTTTCCGTCTTTAACCCGTCTTTAGATGTGCCAGACTACAACTCCCAGCCTCCACGGCCAATGGTGGGGCTTCTGGAAGTTGTAATTTCCACCAGGTCACCCAAGAAGTCAAAATCCACCTTCGTCCCCAGCTGTCAACCCACAGGGCAGATTAACAAGAGTTAGAAGGGACCTTGGAAGTCTTCTAGTCCAACCCCGTGCTTAAGCAGGAAACCCCAGACCATTTCAGGCAACCGGCTGTCCAGGGCTGAGAAATCCCCTTCCGGTTTCAGACAAGAGCAATGAAGGTGATCAGGGGACTGGAGGCTAAAATGTACGGTGAACGGTTGCAGGAACTGGGCCTGGCTAGTCTAGGGAAGAGAAGGACCAGGGGAGACAGGAGAGCAGCCTTCCAGTATTTGAGGGGCTGCCACAGAGAGGAGGGAAGGGGTCAAGCTATTCTCCAAAGCACCCGAAGGCCAGAGAAGGAACAATGGATGGAAACTGAACAAGGAGAGATTCAACCTGGAAATAAGGAGAAACTTTCTGACAGAACAATCCACCCGTGGAACAGACATTGTCCTTGGAAGTTGTGAGAGCGCCATCACTTGAGACCTTCAAGAAGAGACTGGACGGCCACCTGTCAGAAATGGTGTAGGGCAGTGGTGGCTAACCTTTTGGGGCTCCCATGCCGAAAATTGCACACATGCTCGCTCATGTGTCAGCACCTATGAGACAATGCGCGCGGGAGCCCCTACACGCCCCCTGCCCATGTGCGTACGATCCCCCCCCCACATGCTTCGTGTGTCTCCGTGCATGTGTGGGCATCTCTGCCCCTCCCACGCACGTGCATCAAGATACCCAACAATCAGCTGCCGGGTGAGTGGCGCGTGCGCCTCCGCAGTGAGGCTCTTCCGGGTGATCCCTTGTGTGCCGGCAGAAGTGGCTCTGCCTGCCACTTCCGGCAGACGTGCCGTAGGTTCGCCATCACGAGTGTAGGGTCTCCTGGCTTGGCTTGGACTAGATGACCTACAAGGTCCCTTCCAACTCTGTTCATATGACGATTGGTTGCAGAAATCAGGTTTGGCTAGTCTACTGATGAGAAGGACCAAGTGTGAGATGACAGCAGTTTCCCGTTATCTCAGGGGCTGCCCCAAGCTCTTCTCCAAAGCCCCTGAGGGCAGGACAAGAAGCAATGGAAGGAAACTAATCAAGGAGAGAAGCAACCTAGAACTGAGGAGAAATTCCTTGACTGGGAGAACAATTCACCAGCGGAACTACCTGCCTCCAGAAGTTGTCAAATGCTCCAACACTGGTAGTTTTAAAGAAGAGACTGGACAACCCTTTGTCTGAAGTGGTGTAGGGTTTCCTGCCTAGGCAGGGGGCTGGACTAGAAGACCTCCAAGGTCCCTTCCAACTCTGTTATTCTATTCTAAAACGAATCAAGATCCCACGAAGCGTTAATGCCACATTATAAGGCCTTGGTAAGGCCGTACTTGGAATTCCGCATCCGGTTTTAGTTGCCACGGTGTAAACAAAGATACGGAGACTGGAAAGAGTGCAGAGAAGAGCAACCAAGAGGATTAGGGGACTGGAGGCTGAAACAGGAAGAACGGTTTCTAGAATTGGGTAGATCTAGTTTGATGAAAAGAAGGATTGAGGGTGACATGACAGCAGGGTTCCAATATTTGAGGGGCTGCCCCGAAGAAGAGGCAGTCAAGCTATTCTCCAAAGCCCCTGAAGGCAGGGGTGGGATTCTACCGGCTCGATAGAAAAGGTAGCTCTGAAGAGCAACTGACATGGCACCGGTTCGCTGCAACCATCTTCCGGTCTTTTGTTTGGCCCACCCGTCCATCAGGACTCTAGCCTGTCCTTTATTGCCTGCTTTTTCCTCCTCATCTGCTTTGCGCAGCACAGTTGAGTGACGCCCATCAAGCAGGAGAAGGACTAGAGACAAGGGTCCCCCAACTCCTGGAGCTGCAGCCAGTGGTGGGCTGCAACCAATTCAACAACCGGATCGGTGAGCGCGCGCAGCACAGCGCTAAAAAAAACCACAGATTTTTAACCTCAACAGCTTACCTTCTATGGGAAGCCCCCCGTAAGTAGAACAGCTGAGGCGCGGAAATCCACTCTGCCGTGCGAATCCGCTGAGCTAAGACGGAAATATAATAGGATAGGGCGGGAGCGGGTGGGCGGGGCCAGCTGATGGTCGGAACGACCGAGTCGCTAAACCTGTATCAACCGGCATCAGCCACCAATTGGCTGTGGTCCGTTACCAGGCAGTGGCCCCGTTCAGAACCAGGCAGCGGATGTGGCAGGCGAGCATATGCGCAGCTCCATTTGCGTGAGCAGCAGACAACTGCGCGCACGCACCAAGCTCCATGCGTGCCTGTCACTTGTGTGGAAGCATCGCCTCCCTTCTCCACTGGTCCACAAAACTGGAAAAGTTGGAGGACCACCTGACGAGAAGACCTCCCCAAGGTCCCTTCAACTCTATTATCCTGTATTCGGAACGGCATCCATTGAAGCAGAGAAAACCTATGGACCTTGTAGTTCCCGACCTACGGAACCCGGGAGTGACAAGGCGGGAGCGATAGCCGGAAGGAAACACAACAAGCAACGTTCAAGTGAGCTTCTGACTCAACATCTCATTCTTTAGTGATTCATGCTGCACACCTAGATTTATGGAGACCGACTGCCTGGGTCCTTCTCCGGGGTGAGTCCACCGTCATTGGCAGCCTCCGCTAAGCACCCCTGTTTCCGAAGCATTTCCCCTCCTCCTCCGCGCATTCTTCCCACCTTCCTACTTGTCTTCCTTCTCCTTGCTAGAATCGTTGTCCTTGACACTCTTCGGGAGGTAGGACTGTACGAGTTTGAAGAGGCTCCACTCTGAATGTCCGGAGGTCGCGGGTGCTGCTGTTGAGGCCTCCTCCGCCGCCTCCCTGCTGGGAGGAATGTCCTCACACTCCTTGGGTTCGTAAGCCTGGAGTAGCTTCAAAATGTCATCCCTGCTGGGCGAGACTTCTTCCTCTTTTTCCTGGCCAGGAACGTCTTCCTCTTCCTTCTCGAGAGAAGTTGAGGGGTGCTTCTTCTCCAGGAGGCCTTGGATGGTGGAGATTTTGGGCACGTAGGGCTCCAGCATTTTCATTATGCCCCAATCCTTTGACCCTTCCTTGCTAGCAGGTGACCCTTCCTTTTCCTTTTCATCGTCCCTGCTAGGAGTTACGTTCTCCTTACAATCTTGAGGGTCGTAGGCTTCTTGGACTTTGAGGATGTCCTTTGTGTCTCTTAAACTAGAAGGTGAGGCCTCCTTGGCCGCTGCCGCCTCTTCCTTCTTCACGAAAAGAGTGTCATTGTCACACTCTCCAGGGTCGTACGCTTTCTGGATTTTCAAGATGTCGCTCTCTATCTTCCTCGTGTCGAACGGGAGGATCTCTTCTCCGGCTTCGTCCTTGGTCGTCTCCTCCTTGTTCAGGATGGGAGGAAGATTGTCCTTCAACCAAAGCAAGGCCTTGTTTTGGAGATGGGAGGGAAGATCTTTCAGGTTGGCCAACAAGGTCTCGGTGTTATTCAAGTTGCTGGTTAGGCTACGGGACATTTCTAGGGTTTCGGCTTCTCCCTGTTGGAACCAAAGGACATTCCTTCAGTTGTATAGTCCTCCCTACCAGGTAGGAGCTCCGGTCAGCAATTAAACCAACTAAAACCCAATTTCCACCAGGATAACAACCTCCTCGCTGCATTAGCAGGTACCGAAAGAATCAAGGAACATGGATAGGAGAGAATATTTGTAGCTCAGCGTTGAACTGTGGGGTCCTTGGTGCTCTCTGAGCTTGGTGGGTTTTTTTTGCAAACATCTCATGACCCCACTAGGGAACATCATCAGGGCAAGAAGGGAGTGGAGTTTGTGGAGAGGAGGAGGAGGACGATGACTGTGGAGTCCTGGGTAGCCTCTGAATTTGGTGGGTTTTTTGCAAACATCTCATGATCCAACTAGGGAACAGCATCAGGGCTAATGGGGAGTGGGGTTAGCGGGAGAGGAGGAGGACTGTGTGGTCCTGGGTAGCCTCTGAGCTTAATTTTCTTGCAAGCACCTATGACCCAACTAGGTAACACCGTCATTACTAGAAGGGAACGGGATCTGTGGGGAGGGGGAGGAGGAAGAGGAGAAGGAAGACTGTGGAGTTTTTGATGGTCTCTGAACTTGGTTGTTTTCTTGCTGACGTTTCATGACCCATCCTCAGTGCTAGTAGGGAGTGTGGTTGTGGAGAGGAGGACGATGACAATGACAGCTATGGGGTCCTTGGTGCTCTCTGAGCGTGGTTATTTTCTTGCAGAGGTCTCATGACCCAACTACGTAACATCATCAGTGCTTGATTGGACAATTGTTTACTTCTTGAGTATTAATTCATGTTAACCTTGATATTAATGATCAAAGAACTACCAACTTGGACAAGCTGACCGTCAACCGCAGCCTACTCAGGGGGCCACCAAAAATACTCCCACCCACCCACACTGACAAGGCAATCCATTGTTATATAAAATGAGAGCAAACCTCACTCCTTTCTAGCACTGGTGGTGTTGCCTAGTTGGGTCACGTCTGCCACAAAACCAGCAAGCTGAGAGCGCACCAAGGACTCCACGAACCAAGGGATCTTCACGCGAACAACATTAGGAATGAACTGGGTGCCAAACTAGGCGCCCAGTGGTCAAGATTTTGGTAGCCAAAGCAAGCGGGATACTTTGGAATGCTTTGCAGAGAATTTTAGAAGATCCTTAAGTTGAACTTTGGAAAAGCTCGATTAGCAGAAATGTAGCGAGGAGTGGAGAGACACAACTGGTTGCTTTCTGCACTTTCCCATTAAGGCTAAAGTCTTCACTATCTGCGTTTCCCTGAAAATAAGACCCGGTCTTATATTAAGTTTTGCTCCAAAAGACACATTAGAGCTTATTTTCTGGTTAGGCCTTTTTTGGGGGAAAAATACGGTACTAAATGCGGCCGTCTGGCTGATGATCTTAACTGGGGCTTATTTTTGGGCTAGGGCTTATATTACGAGCACCCTGAACAAAAACAGGCTAGGGCTTATTTTTCAGTTAGGGCTTATTTTTGGAGATTTAGGATTTTTTTTTTTAATTTGCGATTTGTGGTGGTTTAACCTCATAAAAATACGAAACTTCATCGAAGACATAAAATCAGAGTAAAAACATCAAGCTTGAAATATACTTTTCTGGCGTTCAAAGGTTGAGGGGCAAAGCATTCCAGATTTTCAATTTCTAGCTGTATATTTTGTTTGTGTGTGTGTGTGTGCACGTGTTTAAATGTTACCCTTTTTTTTCTGAAGCAAGAGTAGTCCTCGACTTACAATCAACTCATTTAGTGGCTGTTCAAAGTTACAACCGCGCTAGAAAAAGGGACTTGCAACGAACCCTCACACTTACAAGCCCACTGTGACAGCCCCGTGGTCGCACAATCGAAATGCAGGCACTTGGCAAATAGTATGGACCTGCAGTCACGTGATCTCCATTTGCAACTGGTCCAAAAAGACAAGCCAGTGGGGAAAGCCAGATTCACTTAATGACTGCAAGATTCACTTAACAACGGCAGGGATTTGCTTAGCAGCCGTGGCAACAAGTTTGTAAAACTGAGTTTGCAACTCACTTAATAAGCGCCTTAGGTAGCAATGGAAATCCCGGTTCCGATGATGGTCGTATGTCGAGGACTACCTATATTTCCTTTGGAGATTTGGCCCTCTCACCATGTGTTGGCATCCCAGAATCCCGATTGGGAATTTTAGGGATTTGGAGGCCTCTAAATTCAAGAAGGATATTTTATTTCCCAGCAGAGAGAGGAGTACGGACTATAGCCTTGAAACGGGTCAGTCATTAGAGGAACAAAAATCAGTTTAGCTGGGAAAATCAAACCAAGTGAGGAAGGAATTCAAGACTGCTCCATGTTGATTCTCTTTGGTTTAAGAAGGGGATGGAAAGAGATTGTCCGGCTTGTGAGAATCTGTTATTATAGCTTACGATAACAGAGTTTCAGTAGCTCAGTGCTTTTCCGATCAGTTCCCAGAATTTCCTAGCCAGCCTTTGGAATACAGTGGGGCACCCACAATTTCTGAAGGCAAAAAAGCCATTCCTCTGAGCAGAACAGATTAACAGAGTTGGAAGGGGGGCCTTTTGGCCATCTAGTCCAACCCCCCTGGCCAAGCAGGAGACCCTACACCATTTCTGACAAATGGCCGTCCAGTCTCTTCTTGAAAGCCTCCAGTGATGAAGCTCCCAACAACTTCTGAAGGCAACTTCTGTTCCATGGGCCGACTGCTCTGTCAGAAAATTTCTTATTTCCAGGTTAAATCTCTCCAATTTCCATCCCTTATTCTTTGTCTGGCCTTCGGGTGCTTTGGAGAATAGCTTAACTCCCTCCTCTCTGTGACAACCGGTCAAATATTGGAACCCTGTCATGTCATCTCTGATCCTTTTCTTCACTAGACTAGCCATACCCAGTTCCTGCAACTGTTCTTCACATGGTCCTCATGTGGTCTCTGGCTTATCTTGGAGAGCTAACTCTCAAGATTCTACATTGCTGCAGTCATAAAACTGACCCTAAAGCAAGGTTAGGTGCTCCAAAGCACCAGAAGGCAGGACAAGAAGCAATGGATGGAAACTCATCGAGGAGAAAAGCAACCTGGAATTAAGGAGAAACTTTCTAACAGTGAGGACAATTAACTAGAGGAACAACTTGCCACCAGAAGTTGCGGGGGCTCCGTCACTGGAGGATTTTAAGAAGAGACTGAATGGCCACCTGTCTGAAATGGCATAGGGTCTCCTGCTTCAACAGGGGGCTGGAATAGAAGACCTCCAGGGTCCCTTCCAGCTCTATCCTGATTCTGATTCTTGAAAGAGGACAGACGGCAAGTGACAAAATACTGTACTACAAACACCATGTGTCTGCACATTCCTCATCAAGGAAATGGGTAGCCTTCTCCCCACATCACCAACGGAGGATTATCAAAAGAATCAAAGCCTAACAAAATTAGAAGTGAATTGACACGCTGAAGGAAGCATCCGGTTGCCAAGACTTTCCCTTTTGGGTTTCCCTTTCAATAAATCCAGTTAAAGAAGAATCCGGCTTTTTAGCTGTTAAGCGGCTGCTAAGGAAAGTGTGAAATGCCTAAAACATACAATGAACGGTTGCAGGAAATGGGCCTGGCCAGTCTAGTGAAGAGAAGGACCAGGGGAGACATGATAGCAGTCTTCCAATATTTGAAGGGCTGCCCCAGAGAGGAGGGAAGGGGTCAAGCTATTTTCCAAGGCACCCAAAGGCCACACAAAGAATAATGGATGCAAACTGACCAAGGAGAGATTCAACCTGGAAATAAGGAGAAACTTTCTGACAGTGAGAACAATCCACTCATGGAACAGAAGTTGCCTTCAGAAGTTGTTGGACCTTCGTCACTGGAAGCTTTCTAGAAGAGATTAGATTGCCACCTGCCAGAAATGGTGTAGGGTCTGCTTGGGCATGGGGTTAGACTAGATTGACCTACAAGATCCCTTCCAACTCTATATTGGAAATGAATCTGCCTTCGCTAATTTGCAGCTTCATAAATACTCCAGATTGCAATTGTGATATCGAGATTCCACACTGATCGGGTTCCAGATTAGGGAAATAAAAGTCCAGGACTGGCTGGGGGAATTCTGGGAGTTGAAGTCCAACAGAGCATTGGTCGTATTCTACCAGATCGGCCCAGTTCGAATGAACCATTAGCAAAAAAAAAAAAATGATACCAGTTCGGCTGAACTGGTATTTCTTTACCCCACCTCACCCAACGATCAGCTGTTTTACCCTGATCAGCTGTTTTACCCTGATCAGCTGTGCAGCGCGATTTAGATTATCTAGAAAACAGGAAATCATTGGACAGATGATTCCCCACCCTCACTGTTGTAGAAACCACCACCCCCCAACTGCACTGGGGGTTACTGAAAGGGGTACTTCGGTATGAGTTGCTGTTCTGCATTTTGTGTTCCAAGATTTGAAGTCCAGAACAGGGACTCATGCAGAGGCATCCTTGTCCAGTTTGTGTGGTAGGGTGTCTTCAACATATTGATCGCCGAGACACTGATAGCGTTATGACTTGGGGAGGGGAGCAGAGGGCAAGGGAAACTTACTTCAGAAGGGATATCTTCACTTCTCGCCGTCCTAAACAGCAGATTACCGTCTTCATCGCAACCGGGACTGGTTAGAGTTATGTGCTCCACATCTCTGGGGATCTTCTCCTTGGGCACAGGGGTCAACACTGCCATCTTTGGGGGCTTGGTGATTTCTGGTGGAGGGGTTGGCGGCTTCTCAGGCTCTACCACTGGTGGAGGGGTTGGAACTTCTGGGCTTGGTGGCATCTCTGGCTCCACCTCTGCTGGAGGACTTGGTATGACCTCTGGCTCCACCTCTGCTGAAGGACTTCGTATGACGCCTGGCTCCACCTCTGCTGGAGGACTTGGTACGACCTCTGGCTCCAC
>NW_020772114.1:0-10994 GCF_900518735.1 Pseudonaja textilis | reverse complement strand
CTAGGTCATGTCCTTCCTGAGAACTCTTCCCCCCACCCCTCCCCCTCTCCTCCCCCCTCCTTCGCTCCCTCGAGAATGATGAACTTCGGGGGGGCGGGGGGGCAGCCCCCCCCCACCGCCACACACACACACACCCCCGGTACGTTTGTATTGGCCCCATGTTCCCTTTGCGTCCCGGCGCCTTCCCTGTCCCACCCTTCTCCCACCTCTCGCCTGGAATCCTGTGATTTCCACAGACACGAAATGAATATATAAAGGGTTGTTTTTTAATGAAAAAAAAGAACAGAAAAAGACCGCCGATCTTTGGTCCATCCTTCTTTTTTTTATTTCTTTGCTTTTATTTTATTTTTTTTATTTTTTCTTTTTCCCCCCCCCCCCCCCCCCCTCTTTCTCCGCCTCGCTGGGTTGAGGAACGAGAAGAGGCAGGGAGCGCAAACTTTGTGGAGTTTTCGCCGTACGGAGCCCTGCCCGGTGGTTAGAAGGCGGTACTGCAGGCTGACTCTGCCCACTGCCAGCCGTTCGATCCCGAAGGACTCAAGGTGGACTCAGCCTTCCGTCCTTCAGAGTTCGGTAAAATGAGGACCCGGATTGTCGGGGACCGTGGGCCGACTCTGTAAACCGCTTAGAGGGGGCTGTGAAGCAGTATAAGACTTAGACTTAAAGTGGGATCACTGGGGAGGGAAGGAAGGAGCCAAGGAAGCAAACTGGGTGGCCCAGTTGTCATAATGCAGCATTGCAGGCTGACTCTGCCCACTGCCAGGAGTTCGATCCTGACCGGCTCAAAGTGGACTCAGCCTTCCATCCTTCCAGGTGGTTAAAATGAGGACCCAGATTGTTGGGGGGACAACAGGCTGACTCTGTAAAGCGCTTAGAGAGGGTCGTAAAGCACTGTGAAGCGGTATATAAGTGCTTTTGCTACCTTCCTGCCTTTCCCATTTTCTTCTTCCCTCCTTCCTTCTTTCCTCCCTCTCCCTCCCTTCGTCCCTTCCTTCCTTCCTTCTAAAGATTGACTCAGCCTTCCGTCCTTCTGAGGGTGGTAAAATGAGGACCCAGATTGTTGGGGGCCATAGGCTGACTCTGTAAACCCTTAGAGAGAGCTGTAAAATGGTATATATGTCTTAAGTGCTATTGCTAAGTGCGAAGAGAGGGAGGAAAGGGAAGGAAGGAAGGAAGGTGCCGTGGTGGTGCAGTGGTTGGCATGCAGTATTGCAGGCTAACTGCCCACTGCCAGGAGTTCGATCCTGACCGGCTCAAGGTTGATTCAGCCCTTTGTCCTTCCCAGGTGGGTAAAAGGAGGAGCCAGATTGTTGGGGCAAGAGGCTGACTCTGTAAACGGCTTAGAAGGGACCGTAAAGCCCTGTGTTAAGCGGTATATAAGTCCAAGTGCTGGTCTTATGGCTATATCCTGACACCCTGGGACTGGGGCCAGCTGAAGGGCTCCCAATAGAAGAGAATATTTGTAGCTCAGGGCTGAACTCTGGGGTGCCTGGTACTCCCCGAGCTTGATTATTTTATAGCAGATGTTTCATGACCCAACTAGGTAACATCATCAGTGGCGGAAGGGAGTGTTTTTGTGGAGGAGGAGGACTCTGGGTGTTCCTTGGTGCTCTGCTCTCAGAGCAGGGTGGTTTCCCGGCAGATGTTTCATTGCCATACGAAGGGACATCATCAGTGCGAGAAGGGAGGGGGTTTGTGAAGTGGAAGAGGAGGAGGAAGAGGAGGAGGAGGAAAACGACTGTGGGGTCCTTGGTGCTCTTTGAGCCGGGTGGTTCTCTTGCAGACGTTTCATGACCCGACAAGGTAACATCATCAGTGCTACAAGGGAGTGGAGTTTGCGGAGAGGAGGAGAAGGGGAGGACTAGGAACCTTTTTTCCAGTTCTGTTGTAACTTTGAACGGTCCCTAAAGGAAATCTTGTAACTCAAGGACTCCCTGTGCTAAGGTACCTTCACACCTGTTCCCTTTCGACACGCAAGGGGAGTTAGAAGTCGAGAGCCCCCATATTAAAAATCCAATATACCTTCCCACCCAGAGAAGGACCAAAAGCCTGGGAAAGTTATAGGCAGTCCTCAACTTGCAACCATTTTCATTTAGTGACTGTTCAACATTAACAATAGAACGGGGGGAAGAAACCCAGACTTATGACTGTTTTTTTTCACAACCCGGTGGTCACATGATTGTAATTCAGAGGCATGGCAACTGGCTCAATTTATGACGGTTGCAGTGTCCCCGGGGTCACGTGATCCCCTTTCATAACCTCCAGACAAGCAAAGTCAACGGGGAAACCCGTTTTACTTAACGACCCCGTCGCTCACTTCACAACTGCAGCGATTTGCTGAACTGCTGTGGCAAGAAAGGTCCTAAAATGGGCAAAATTCACTTAACTGTTTTGCTTAGCAGCAGAATTGTTGGGCTCATTTGTGGTCGTAAGCCGAGGACCATCTGTATTTCAAAAAAGAACATTCAGTGGGGTGCTGGATGGGAATCCCGTCGCCCGCCCTGTTTCCGTCTTTAACCCGTCTTTAGATGTGCCAGACTACAACTCCCAGCCTCCACGGCCAATGGTGGGGCTTCTGGAAGTTGTAATTTCCACCAGGTCACCCAAGAAGTCAAAATCCACCTTCGTCCCCAGCTGTCAACCCACAGGGCAGATTAACAAGAGTTAGAAGGGACCTTGGAAGTCTTCTAGTCCAACCCCGTGCTTAAGCAGGAAACCCCAGACCATTTCAGGCAACCGGCTGTCCAGGGCTGAGAAATCCCCTTCCGGTTTCAGACAAGAGCAATGAAGGTGATCAGGGGACTGGAGGCTAAAATGTACGGTGAACGGTTGCAGGAACTGGGCCTGGCTAGTCTAGGGAAGAGAAGGACCAGGGGAGACAGGAGAGCAGCCTTCCAGTATTTGAGGGGCTGCCACAGAGAGGAGGGAAGGGGTCAAGCTATTCTCCAAAGCACCCGAAGGCCAGAGAAGGAACAATGGATGGAAACTGAACAAGGAGAGATTCAACCTGGAAATAAGGAGAAACTTTCTGACAGAACAATCCACCCGTGGAACAGACATTGTCCTTGGAAGTTGTGAGAGCGCCATCACTTGAGACCTTCAAGAAGAGACTGGACGGCCACCTGTCAGAAATGGTGTAGGGCAGTGGTGGCTAACCTTTTGGGGCTCCCATGCCGAAAATTGCACACATGCTCGCTCATGTGTCAGCACCTATGAGACAATGCGCGCGGGAGCCCCTACACGCCCCCTGCCCATGTGCGTACGATCCCCCCCCCCACATGCTTCGTGTGTCTCCGTGCATGTGTGGGCATCTCTGCCCCTCCCACGCACGTGCATCAAGATACCCAACAATCAGCTGCCGGGTGAGTGGCGCGTGCGCCTCCGCAGTGAGGCTCTTCCGGGTGATCCCTTGTGTGCCGGCAGAAGTGGCTCTGCCTGCCACTTCCGGCAGACGTGCCGTAGGTTCGCCATCACGAGTGTAGGGTCTCCTGGCTTGGCTTGGACTAGATGACCTACAAGGTCCCTTCCAACTCTGTTCATATGACGATTGGTTGCAGAAATCAGGTTTGGCTAGTCTACTGATGAGAAGGACCAAGTGTGAGATGACAGCAGTTTCCCGTTATCTCAGGGGCTGCCCCAAGCTCTTCTCCAAAGCCCCTGAGGGCAGGACAAGAAGCAATGGAAGGAAACTAATCAAGGAGAGAAGCAACCTAGAACTGAGGAGAAATTCCTTGACTGGGAGAACAATTCACCAGCGGAACTACCTGCCTCCAGAAGTTGTCAAATGCTCCAACACTGGTAGTTTTAAAGAAGAGACTGGACAACCCTTTGTCTGAAGTGGTGTAGGGTTTCCTGCCTAGGCAGGGGGCTGGACTAGAAGACCTCCAAGGTCCCTTCCAACTCTGTTATTCTATTCTAAAACGAATCAAGATCCCACGAAGCGTTAATGCCACATTATAAGGCCTTGGTAAGGCCGTACTTGGAATTCCGCATCCGGTTTTAGTTGCCACGGTGTAAACAAAGATACGGAGACTGGAAAGAGTGCAGAGAAGAGCAACCAAGAGGATTAGGGGACTGGAGGCTGAAACAGGAAGAACGGTTTCTAGAATTGGGTAGATCTAGTTTGATGAAAAGAAGGATTGAGGGTGACATGACAGCAGGGTTCCAATATTTGAGGGGCTGCCCCGAAGAAGAGGCAGTCAAGCTATTCTCCAAAGCCCCTGAAGGCAGGGGTGGGATTCTACCGGCTCGATAGAAAAGGTAGCTCTGAAGAGCAACTGACATGGCACCGGTTCGCTGCAACCATCTTCCGGTCTTTTGTTTGGCCCACCCGTCCATCAGGACTCTAGCCTGTCCTTTATTGCCTGCTTTTTCCTCCTCATCTGCTTTGCGCAGCACAGTTGAGTGACGCCCATCAAGCAGGAGAAGGACTAGAGACAAGGGTCCCCCAACTCCTGGAGCTGCAGCCAGTGGTGGGCTGCAACCAATTCAACAACCGGATCGGTGAGCGCGCGCAGCACAGCGCTAAAAAAAACCACAGATTTTTAACCTCAACAGCTTACCTTCTATGGGAAGCCCCCCGTAAGTAGAACAGCTGAGGCGCGGAAATCCACTCTGCCGTGCGAATCCGCTGAGCTAAGACGGAAATATAATAGGATAGGGCGGGAGCGGGTGGGCGGGGCCAGCTGATGGTCGGAACGACCGAGTCGCTAAACCTGTATCAACCGGCATCAGCCACCAATTGGCTGTGGTCCGTTACCAGGCAGTGGCCCCGTTCAGAACCAGGCAGCGGATGTGGCAGGCGAGCATATGCGCAGCTCCATTTGCGTGAGCAGCAGACAACTGCGCGCACGCACCAAGCTCCATGCGTGCCTGTCACTTGTGTGGAAGCATCGCCTCCCTTCTCCACTGGTCCACAAAACTGGAAAAGTTGGAGGACCACCTGACGAGAAGACCTCCCCAAGGTCCCTTCAACTCTATTATCCTGTATTCGGAACGGCATCCATTGAAGCAGAGAAAACCTATGGACCTTGTAGTTCCCGACCTACGGAACCCGGGAGTGACAAGGCGGGAGCGATAGCCGGAAGGAAACACAACAAGCAACGTTCAAGTGAGCTTCTGACTCAACATCTCATTCTTTAGTGATTCATGCTGCACACCTAGATTTATGGAGACCGACTGCCTGGGTCCTTCTCCGGGGTGAGTCCACCGTCATTGGCAGCCTCCGCTAAGCACCCCTGTTTCCGAAGCATTTCCCCTCCTCCTCCGCGCATTCTTCCCACCTTCCTACTTGTCTTCCTTCTCCTTGCTAGAATCGTTGTCCTTGACACTCTTCGGGAGGTAGGACTGTACGAGTTTGAAGAGGCTCCACTCTGAATGTCCGGAGGTCGCGGGTGCTGCTGTTGAGGCCTCCT
Organism: Pseudonaja textilis; assembly: GCF_900518735.1. The sequence goes on along the minus strand of NW_020772114.1, from coordinate 5,583 downwards.
CCGCCGCCTCCCTGCTGGGAGGAATGTCCTCACACTCCTTGGGTTCGTAAGCCTGGAGTAGCTTCAAAATGTCATCCCTGCTGGGCGAGACTTCTTCCTCTTTTTCCTGGCCAGGAACGTCTTCCTCTTCCTTCTCGAGAGAAGTTGAGGGGTGCTTCTTCTCCAGGAGGCCTTGGATGGTGGAGATTTTGGGCACGTAGGGCTCCAGCATTTTCATTATGCCCCAATCCTTTGACCCTTCCTTGCTAGCAGGTGACCCTTCCTTTTCCTTTTCATCGTCCCTGCTAGGAGTTACGTTCTCCTTACAATCTTGAGGGTCGTAGGCTTCTTGGACTTTGAGGATGTCCTTTGTGTCTCTTAAACTAGAAGGTGAGGCCTCCTTGGCCGCTGCCGCCTCTTCCTTCTTCACGAAAAGAGTGTCATTGTCACACTCTCCAGGGTCGTACGCTTTCTGGATTTTCAAGATGTCGCTCTCTATCTTCCTCGTGTCGAACGGGAGGATCTCTTCTCCGGCTTCGTCCTTGGTCGTCTCCTCCTTGTTCAGGATGGGAGGAAGATTGTCCTTCAACCAAAGCAAGGCCTTGTTTTGGAGATGGGAGGGAAGATCTTTCAGGTTGGCCAACAAGGTCTCGGTGTTATTCAAGTTGCTGGTTAGGCTACGGGACATTTCTAGGGTTTCGGCTTCTCCCTGTTGGAACCAAAGGACATTCCTTCAGTTGTATAGTCCTCCCTACCAGGTAGGAGCTCCGGTCAGCAATTAAACCAACTAAAACCCAATTTCCACCAGGATAACAACCTCCTCGCTGCATTAGCAGGTACCGAAAGAATCAAGGAACATGGATAGGAGAGAATATTTGTAGCTCAGCGTTGAACTGTGGGGTCCTTGGTGCTCTCTGAGCTTGGTGGGTTTTTTTTGCAAACATCTCATGACCCCACTAGGGAACATCATCAGGGCAAGAAGGGAGTGGAGTTTGTGGAGAGGAGGAGGAGGACGATGACTGTGGAGTCCTGGGTAGCCTCTGAATTTGGTGGGTTTTTTGCAAACATCTCATGATCCAACTAGGGAACAGCATCAGGGCTAATGGGGAGTGGGGTTAGCGGGAGAGGAGGAGGACTGTGTGGTCCTGGGTAGCCTCTGAGCTTAATTTTCTTGCAAGCACCTATGACCCAACTAGGTAACACCGTCATTACTAGAAGGGAACGGGATCTGTGGGGAGGGGGAGGAGGAAGAGGAGAAGGAAGACTGTGGAGTTTTTGATGGTCTCTGAACTTGGTTGTTTTCTTGCTGACGTTTCATGACCCATCCTCAGTGCTAGTAGGGAGTGTGGTTGTGGAGAGGAGGACGATGACAATGACAGCTATGGGGTCCTTGGTGCTCTCTGAGCGTGGTTATTTTCTTGCAGAGGTCTCATGACCCAACTACGTAACATCATCAGTGCTTGATTGGACAATTGTTTACTTCTTGAGTATTAATTCATGTTAACCTTGATATTAATGATCAAAGAACTACCAACTTGGACAAGCTGACCGTCAACCGCAGCCTACTCAGGGGGCCACCAAAAATACTCCCACCCACCCACACTGACAAGGCAATCCATTGTTATATAAAATGAGAGCAAACCTCACTCCTTTCTAGCACTGGTGGTGTTGCCTAGTTGGGTCACGTCTGCCACAAAACCAGCAAGCTGAGAGCGCACCAAGGACTCCACGAACCAAGGGATCTTCACGCGAACAACATTAGGAATGAACTGGGTGCCAAACTAGGCGCCCAGTGGTCAAGATTTTGGTAGCCAAAGCAAGCGGGATACTTTGGAATGCTTTGCAGAGAATTTTAGAAGATCCTTAAGTTGAACTTTGGAAAAGCTCGATTAGCAGAAATGTAGCGAGGAGTGGAGAGACACAACTGGTTGCTTTCTGCACTTTCCCATTAAGGCTAAAGTCTTCACTATCTGCGTTTCCCTGAAAATAAGACCCGGTCTTATATTAAGTTTTGCTCCAAAAGACACATTAGAGCTTATTTTCTGGTTAGGCCTTTTTTGGGGGAAAAATACGGTACTAAATGCGGCCGTCTGGCTGATGATCTTAACTGGGGCTTATTTTTGGGCTAGGGCTTATATTACGAGCACCCTGAACAAAAACAGGCTAGGGCTTATTTTTCAGTTAGGGCTTATTTTTGGAGATTTAGGATTTTTTTTTTTAATTTGCGATTTGTGGTGGTTTAACCTCATAAAAATACGAAACTTCATCGAAGACATAAAATCAGAGTAAAAACATCAAGCTTGAAATATACTTTTCTGGCGTTCAAAGGTTGAGGGGCAAAGCATTCCAGATTTTCAATTTCTAGCTGTATATTTTGTTTGTGTGTGTGTGTGTGCACGTGTTTAAATGTTACCCTTTTTTTTCTGAAGCAAGAGTAGTCCTCGACTTACAATCAACTCATTTAGTGGCTGTTCAAAGTTACAACCGCGCTAGAAAAAGGGACTTGCAACGAACCCTCACACTTACAAGCCCACTGTGACAGCCCCGTGGTCGCACAATCGAAATGCAGGCACTTGGCAAATAGTATGGACCTGCAGTCACGTGATCTCCATTTGCAACTGGTCCAAAAAGACAAGCCAGTGGGGAAAGCCAGATTCACTTAATGACTGCAAGATTCACTTAACAACGGCAGGGATTTGCTTAGCAGCCGTGGCAACAAGTTTGTAAAACTGAGTTTGCAACTCACTTAATAAGCGCCTTAGGTAGCAATGGAAATCCCGGTTCCGATGATGGTCGTATGTCGAGGACTACCTATATTTCCTTTGGAGATTTGGCCCTCTCACCATGTGTTGGCATCCCAGAATCCCGATTGGGAATTTTAGGGATTTGGAGGCCTCTAAATTCAAGAAGGATATTTTATTTCCCAGCAGAGAGAGGAGTACGGACTATAGCCTTGAAACGGGTCAGTCATTAGAGGAACAAAAATCAGTTTAGCTGGGAAAATCAAACCAAGTGAGGAAGGAATTCAAGACTGCTCCATGTTGATTCTCTTTGGTTTAAGAAGGGGATGGAAAGAGATTGTCCGGCTTGTGAGAATCTGTTATTATAGCTTACGATAACAGAGTTTCAGTAGCTCAGTGCTTTTCCGATCAGTTCCCAGAATTTCCTAGCCAGCCTTTGGAATACAGTGGGGCACCCACAATTTCTGAAGGCAAAAAAGCCATTCCTCTGAGCAGAACAGATTAACAGAGTTGGAAGGGGGGCCTTTTGGCCATCTAGTCCAACCCCCCTGGCCAAGCAGGAGACCCTACACCATTTCTGACAAATGGCCGTCCAGTCTCTTCTTGAAAGCCTCCAGTGATGAAGCTCCCAACAACTTCTGAAGGCAACTTCTGTTCCATGGGCCGACTGCTCTGTCAGAAAATTTCTTATTTCCAGGTTAAATCTCTCCAATTTCCATCCCTTATTCTTTGTCTGGCCTTCGGGTGCTTTGGAGAATAGCTTAACTCCCTCCTCTCTGTGACAACCGGTCAAATATTGGAACCCTGTCATGTCATCTCTGATCCTTTTCTTCACTAGACTAGCCATACCCAGTTCCTGCAACTGTTCTTCACATGGTCCTCATGTGGTCTCTGGCTTATCTTGGAGAGCTAACTCTCAAGATTCTACATTGCTGCAGTCATAAAACTGACCCTAAAGCAAGGTTAGGTGCTCCAAAGCACCAGAAGGCAGGACAAGAAGCAATGGATGGAAACTCATCGAGGAGAAAAGCAACCTGGAATTAAGGAGAAACTTTCTAACAGTGAGGACAATTAACTAGAGGAACAACTTGCCACCAGAAGTTGCGGGGGCTCCGTCACTGGAGGATTTTAAGAAGAGACTGAATGGCCACCTGTCTGAAATGGCATAGGGTCTCCTGCTTCAACAGGGGGCTGGAATAGAAGACCTCCAGGGTCCCTTCCAGCTCTATCCTGATTCTGATTCTTGAAAGAGGACAGACGGCAAGTGACAAAATACTGTACTACAAACACCATGTGTCTGCACATTCCTCATCAAGGAAATGGGTAGCCTTCTCCCCACATCACCAACGGAGGATTATCAAAAGAATCAAAGCCTAACAAAATTAGAAGTGAATTGACACGCTGAAGGAAGCATCCGGTTGCCAAGACTTTCCCTTTTGGGTTTCCCTTTCAATAAATCCAGTTAAAGAAGAATCCGGCTTTTTAGCTGTTAAGCGGCTGCTAAGGAAAGTGTGAAATGCCTAAAACATACAATGAACGGTTGCAGGAAATGGGCCTGGCCAGTCTAGTGAAGAGAAGGACCAGGGGAGACATGATAGCAGTCTTCCAATATTTGAAGGGCTGCCCCAGAGAGGAGGGAAGGGGTCAAGCTATTTTCCAAGGCACCCAAAGGCCACACAAAGAATAATGGATGCAAACTGACCAAGGAGAGATTCAACCTGGAAATAAGGAGAAACTTTCTGACAGTGAGAACAATCCACTCATGGAACAGAAGTTGCCTTCAGAAGTTGTTGGACCTTCGTCACTGGAAGCTTTCTAGAAGAGATTAGATTGCCACCTGCCAGAAATGGTGTAGGGTCTGCTTGGGCATGGGGTTAGACTAGATTGACCTACAAGATCCCTTCCAACTCTATATTGGAAATGAATCTGCCTTCGCTAATTTGCAGCTTCATAAATACTCCAGATTGCAATTGTGATATCGAGATTCCACACTGATCGGGTTCCAGATTAGGGAAATAAAAGTCCAGGACTGGCTGGGGGAATTCTGGGAGTTGAAGTCCAACAGAGCATTGGTCGTATTCTACCAGATCGGCCCAGTTCGAATGAACCATTAGCAAAAAAAAAAAAATGATACCAGTTCGGCTGAACTGGTATTTCTTTACCCCACCTCACCCAACGATCAGCTGTTTTACCCTGATCAGCTGTTTTACCCTGATCAGCTGTGCAGCGCGATTTAGATTATCTAGAAAACAGGAAATCATTGGACAGATGATTCCCCACCCTCACTGTTGTAGAAACCACCACCCCCCAACTGCACTGGGGGTTACTGAAAGGGGTACTTCGGTATGAGTTGCTGTTCTGCATTTTGTGTTCCAAGATTTGAAGTCCAGAACAGGGACTCATGCAGAGGCATCCTTGTCCAGTTTGTGTGGTAGGGTGTCTTCAACATATTGATCGCCGAGACACTGATAGCGTTATGACTTGGGGAGGGGAGCAGAGGGCAAGGGAAACTTACTTCAGAAGGGATATCTTCACTTCTCGCCGTCCTAAACAGCAGATTACCGTCTTCATCGCAACCGGGACTGGTTAGAGTTATGTGCTCCACATCTCTGGGGATCTTCTCCTTGGGCACAGGGGTCAACACTGCCATCTTTGGGGGCTTGGTGATTTCTGGTGGAGGGGTTGGCGGCTTCTCAGGCTCTACCACTGGTGGAGGGGTTGGAACTTCTGGGCTTGGTGGCATCTCTGGCTCCACCTCTGCTGGAGGACTTGGTATGACCTCTGGCTCCACCTCTGCTGAAGGACTTCGTATGACGCCTGGCTCCACCTCTGCTGGAGGACTTGGTACGACCTCTGGCTCCAC
>NW_020772113.1:0-10000 GCF_900518735.1 Pseudonaja textilis | reverse complement strand
AGGAATTCCTGGTTTTGCTTTAAGTAGGTAAGGGAGAGTGGATATCTGGAATGAGAGGAGCTGGTCCTTTATAAGGACAGGCTGAAGGTCCTTTGTACTTCCAGGCAGGAGAAAAAATGTTTTTATTTTATTTTATTTCCCCCTCTTTAGCATAGTTTACTTTCTGTTTTTTTGTTTTTTGAAAATTTTATTTGGGTTTTCACAAAAACAAAATACAAATAAAACATCTTTTTTGAAAATAGCATGGTCTCAGGTTATCACTTCTTCATACAGACACAAAATTCAATTTCATGCTCATTTTTATATTCTATTCCATATCTTATTACCATTTTATATTTTCTACATAGTTTTTCCCCCTCTTCTAATTTTCTCAACTTTGTTTTAATTATCTCAATTCAAATCATTATATTTATACTTTTATCTGTCCTGTTACAATTTCACATTTTTTTTAATTAAGCAAATTTTTCCCTGTAGTTACCAATTAGAGTATGACACCTTTATATCCTTTAATTTTATCCATCCAAGCTCTTATTTAAGCTTCAATGTATAGCTTTAAGATTATAGCATTCAATATAATACATAACTTCCAATCAAATTCTGCTTGGTACATTCTTAAAATAGATACTATATTCTTAAAAAGAGAAAATTATATGTAAATAAAACACATTCCATTCCAATTCAATTCTATCATTAATATGCATTAAAATTTTAACACCTTTAACATTTATTTTCAATTGAATATCATACCTCCTTGGGAACACTTATAAACTTTCCATAGTTAATTCTTTTTTTCCCCATATTTTTCACTTATATTTTTATAAATCATTACTAATAATTAAAAATGTTCCCTTTTAATTCTCTCAATCATTTTAATTCATTTATTAAGAAACATCTCACTGCATTACAATAAATATTTTATCCGTCATCATATTTTCTAAAGTTATTTCTATTTGTTATATAACAAAGCTATCTTATGTACCTTTGCAGAATCCCTTTTACAATTAAATTTTCACCCATTATCTCTAAACAAACTTATGGTTACAATCCTTATATCTTTTCCCTGTTTCTCCATTTCTTGTTTCTGTCTTTTACAACTTCTTTTCCTTGCCTTCTTCCCCCTCTTCTTTCTTCTTCTCCCTCCCCTTTTTACCTCCTCCTCTCTCTACTTCTAACTCTTTCATCTGTAATCCTTTCTTCTGTTGCTTTCTAATATTATACTTATCTTTCAAATTCTTCTTCTTTTTGGTTGTTTTTTCTAATCTTAAACCTTGCATTCTCTTTTTCCCCTTTTCTTTTTTCCCCCCCACTTAAAATTATTTGATCATTAAAATGGCTTCTTCTTTGTCCCAATCTTCTTGTTCTGCAAGCGTTTCTTGTTGCTTCTCATAGTTCCAGTTCTCCATTTCTAAGAATTGAAACACAAAGCCAAAAGAACTTCTCCCTTCTTGTGCATCTTCTTTCCATTTTTAAAGTTCCATTTTCAGTTCTTCTAAGAGTGATACCATTTTAAACACTTTTAAACAACCACCCAGTTAATTTTAGTCATCTAGATGCAAAAACCAAGTAATCCAAATAATCCAAGGCTGTTTCTACTTGCTTCTTTTTTCCATTTTCTCTTCCTGGGGTTCTGTTATTTTGTTACCAAGTTTCCATTAAAATGTATCTTTCAGGAATCTTGTTAAGATTTCACTGTAAGTTCCTTTTAATTACAGTTCCATTCCTTAATTCCAGGCAGTCTCCTTCATTTTTCCAGATCCTGCCCTTCTATTCTTTTTTTTTCTCCTTTCCAGCTTTTAAAAACTTTGAAATGTCCAGAAATCTTTATTATCCCTTTGACTTTTTATTTTCAGCCTATTAATGTCAAAGTGGATTTTTTTTTCAGTTTCTTGTTTAAGTCTTAGCTGTCAGTAAAAGGAAGGGAAGGAAAAAAACCCTAATCCTTTCCCTTCTCTCTCTCCTTCACAGCTTCAAAATCTTTGGGAACAATGTTGTTAAGTTTAAATTCCAGGGTACCTAATTTGTTGCTTTTGCTGTCTGACCCGGTCAACCAAAACTTTCTCTTCTTATCTTCCTCCTGCACATTCTTTTCTGGTCGAGTTCTTCTTTGTGGTGGCCATTTCTGATCACCACTATAACTGGCTTCAGGAAAGGGAGTAATGGCCAGCTGGGGAGGAGAGATGTGGCTCTCCTCAACCCTGCGGGCAGTCTCCCCCCTCTTCACCACCTCTACAAGGCGTACCCCTGAAACCAGCTGGCTCGGGGCGCTCCAGCGGTGAGCACGGATCGAAGTCTCGGAGAGACGAGGCTTTGGTCTGTCGCTGAAGAAGCTCTAACCGGAAGTCCTCAACATAGTTTACTTTCATGAATTCTCCTAAGAAGGAAATTCATTGTGCTAACTCCTTCATATGTTGTTATATTCTGTAGATCAGGGCAATTAATTTTTGGACTGTGAGTAGGGACTTGGGGACAAAGTGAATGCCTCTACCCATACATGTGTCTTATATAAATGATCAGCTCAGTTATCATAATGGATCCAAAATTGGCAGAGCTAAGGTTCTTGCTTAATTTGGATGTTTCAGCTGCTCCTAGGTTTTGGGGAGAAGTCTGCAAAGCCTTAGGACTGTAATGTTCTCAGTGGAGAAACCAGATTGGCTCTGGACCTTCTGAGGTGGTATATACAGGCGTCAATGTTAGTAGTTCCGGTTATGCATCCAAAGACACTTCTGATCGCTGTGGACCCTCACTGGAAGGGGCTCCAAAGAAATTAGCAGCAGCTGCTTTGTAAATCAGGCTGTGGGAAGTGCTGCAGAAGTTGCCGAAGAGCAAAACTCCTGCCTTGCCCATGGAAAGAGGAAAATCAATCCTTCAAAAGTTGGGATCACGAAGTTTCTGCAACAGGGGTCTTCAAACAGCATAGCTGGCTGGAGAATTCTGGGAGTTGAAGTCCACAAATCTTACAGTTGCCAAGTTTGGGGACCTCTGTTCTACAAATTCATAGAACTGAAAGATAAAACCTTTTCCCAGTGGCCATTTGTTACCTTTTCAATTGCTAAAGCATCTCACCCTTGACCATAGAACTCTTGTGTTGTGGTTCCATCACATCTACGCATATATCAAGAAGTAAAGAGAAAGGATAGTAAATGGAATTGGAAGAAGCTTTCAGTTGCACAGCTACAAAATTAATCTTATGGCATTAATAAGAGTAGGGAAGAAGAGTTGCTCAGGAACAGCAGATGCATGTGTTTCTGTCTATACTCCTGATAATTTGGGCCTATATTAAGCTGTTATGCAAATTGCACTCCATAATAAGCTCTTTATGTATAATTCCTAGTTGTGCATGCAATTACAGAAGCTATGTTGGAAGAAGAAAACATGCATTTGCATAGTTAAAAGGAGATACATTTAATAAGAGTTGGAATAAAAATGAGGAACTGAATTCAGTGCCAAAAGTTGTGTAGGAAACAGATAAAGCAGAAAAAAAAAGTATTTTAATCCTGGAATGTACAAAGTTTTTTTGTACAATGATCAAGATACAGCACTAATTTTTACAAAAATATACCGGTACATACGTATCTCAAAATATAATGACTCTCAAACCTTCTGTTTTTGAAGTAGCTTGCTCTAAAGACAAGCTTTTTTATATTGTTCAGAAGGAATGCTACAATCAACATATTATGTCTTTTGTGAATGAACCATTACAGAAGACTTGTGGAAGCCCTATTGTTGAGATGCATGCTTTATACTTGCCTAAATCAGTAAACTTCTAATCTATTCTAGAAGAGCTTTTTCTAGGCTAACAAACAGGAAAAATTGAATGGGTAACAGCAGAGTTTTCTTGACAACTGCTTTGTCATAGCTCTTTTCTGGAATAGTTTTTGTAAGATGGATGTAGATTTTCCAGTGTAGTCTACCACCTTGAGATTTTCTGGTGGCATAGTCTCCTGACTAACCAGGATTTGATCCTATTCTTCTTCTGCATCCAGATACAGTTGGTTAGAAATAGCAGAATAAATGCTATTTAATCATAATTGCTAAGTCTGCTACTTGGAATTCAAGTCCTTATGCATGAGAACACCAGTTCATGCCAAATTGCCTTCTGGATGTCAGAATAGTTAAAATAAATGTGAAAGGAAGACATTAAGTTAATGACTGCTGCTATTACTTTCAGCTCAACTGTGCTTGCTTTTGAATGAATCTGAAGCTAAAAGAGAGTATGTGGTTTACTAAGCTGCTGTGGAGAAAGGTACTTTTTGGGAAAACTATAACAACTAGCTCCAGTTCTTTTCTGTAGTCTATTTTACGGAGCACCTGTCTGAATCCTTGTAACTCAGACTCAGCTGGCATTAATAACACAACTGCCTTAATTACAACAAGAATGAGGAATATTTTGATGGCCATATTTAACATTTCTGGGAAGAGGAGAGCTGCAGTGAGTAGGATGACAATAGAGGAGAACAATAGCGATGCCGGGTTTTGTTTTCTGCTTGAGACTTGGGCAAAATATTTAGTGGATATAGAGGATGAGTGGATTTATTTTCTGCAGTGATGATGCATTCCCTGCCTCAGAGTGGCAACAAATGATGCCTCAGATTTGTGGCTCTGGTCAGAAGGGGCTGTGAAAGGGGGCTTAGTCTAGAACTGTGATTGTGAACCTATGACACACGTGCCACAGGTGGCACACAGCCATTTGTGCGGGCATGTGAGCCCCAGGCAAACTTACTTCACTGCGCATGCATGCTCCTCCCAGTTGATTTTCAGCCTATTTGAAGCCTTTTTCGGCCTCCCAGATGCTTGAGGGAAACCTCTGCAGTCTTTGCAGGCCAAAAAATAAGGCAGTTTTGTCATTTCTGGGCCTCAAACAGCCCTAAAATCAGGTGGGAGGCGCAGTGCAGGTAAGGAGGGGAGGGATTGCATGTGCATGCGCAGGTGTTAGAGGGCCATACATTGCCTTCTGGGTGTTGGCACGTGAGCGTGCAGGTGCAAGCACCCTCACCATTTTTGGCACAGGAGCCCAAGAAGGTTAGCCATCACTGGTCTAGAAGGCCTGAAGCTACAGAATGCTTGGATTTTAAAAGTTAGGTGTGAATGTTTTCTCCACATCTTTTGAGGACTGAGAGGGAAGGGGATATCCAGCAATATCCAAAACATTTGGCTTCACTTAGATTAAAGTCTAGCTAATGAATGCTTGTGGACCCAGAGTAAAGAGCAGTGTTTTTCAATCTTGGCAACTTTAAGATGTGTGGGCTTCAACTCCCAGAATTTCACAGCAGCATTTGAGGGATTTAAATTCAAAGACCCTTCCTAAGCATAAGCAAGGTTCTCGGACTCTATTGGTGATGTTTACTTTACTCTCTGAATCCATGGCAACTTAACCCTAACCTTAACAGGATTTGGATCCAAATAGGATTTTTCCATCTATTTTACACAGAGAAGAAAATATGTGGGATTTGAAATATAGAGGCCTCCTAAGCATAATGACCATCTCTGCATCTCATGGTGATGTTTATTTTACTTTCTGAATTCATGGAGGCCTAATCCTAATCCTACATCCATCTAGGGTTTTTTTCATGTATTTTCTATGTATGGAAAGGCAACTAAAATCTGGGGCGGTTGAAAATCAAGAGCCTTCCTAAGCATGGCTGGCTGAGGAATTCTGGGATTTGAAGTCCCACACATCTTAAAAGTTACCTAGGTTGAAAAATACTGAAGGGAAGGGTTTTTGCGCTGCAAGAGCCAACCACGTTGGGAATGTGAATTATCTGTCTGGACTACAGCAGGCTTATGCCACACTTCGACCTCTAGATGGCACTCGAGGACATCTGCTTCTTCCCACCCCTCCTTTGTGACACCTCTTCTGGTAAAAACCTTCCATCCTATAAACTTCACTTATCTTAAGGTATTTGCAAGCCCCATCACATTTACCTTCCAATGGCCAGTGTGGGTTTTCCTCACAGACAGGGAAGGGAGAGGCTGTGAACTTCAGCCCCTCTATTTTCAGGGCCAAATTATTGCTTCCACTTCCATTCCAAAAGGGTAGGCAGGGCTGCCCCCTTGCACACAATAGGTTTAATATTATATATTTTTATATATGTTTATATTTTATATATTTTATTTGGTCAAGCATGTATTAGATAACATATAATTAGAACATGATTAGGACGACATGAAATGGGTACAAATAAAAAGGGACATTAGGACATGGACGGTAGTAATGAAATGAATTCAGCTCTTACAGCTTTTATCCCCCTCCCCCCCATTCTATCCTGCGCATGTCATTCCGTTCAGGTTTCGGGACATTCGAGCCTGCCAATTAGGCGGCAGCTGACGGGCGAGGAAAGTAAAGCAAAACCTGCCTCCCTCGTCACCTTCCACTTTAACCACGCCCCGCGTGCCTTAGGACACGCCCAAACGCTATAAAATGCCCCGCCCGAGTTTGCTTTAGCCCAAAAGAAGTTTTGGCTCACTGGCGGCTTCCTAAACGGGTCGATTAGTGAGGAGGACTCTCGACCCGTTTGTTGGAGGTGCTCCCCCCCACTCGGAATCCCGGTTCCCACGAAACATGGTAAGTGAACAAAGGATCCTCCGAATTTTTTTTTTTTTTTTTTGACATCTAATCGGAAGGGAAAACTTTTCCGACTTCGGGTGATTTGGGGGCAGTGAAAGTGAAGTCGGGGGAGAAATGTAATCGTCCAAGTGGGGCCCTGTCCGGCTCCCGCGACCCGTGGAGGAAGGAAGGAGTCAGAATGGACCTAAAGGGCTTTTTTTCCACAGTTACGGATAAAGTGCGGGGAGCGATAAAGGGAAACTTCGTCCTGGCTTGTTTCTCCGAAGTAGCGCTACTACGCCTTTCACTTTCTTTCCCCCACCCCGCGGGAGACTCCGTTCAACTCCGAGATCCCAGTTCTGGTCGGTAGAAAGAAGCGGCCCCTGGCTCCGGCTGGTAGTACCACACACGACCGCCCGCATGGATGGATGGATGGATGGAGCTGTTGGGACGTTTCCTGCAGGGTGTTTCGCCCATCAGGAGGCGGGGAGTCCGTGGGCCGGTTGCCTAACTCCATCCCACTTCATTGGGGCATGGCATCCTCTCGAAGTCTTTCCTTTTTTGCGCCTCTCGGCTTCACAGATTTCCGTGGCTGCAAGAGTAGAGCTCTATCGTTGGTTTGCAGGTTGCTATAGGCTGCTTCAAGAGAGCAGTAAATCATCCCTGATATTTAGAGATAAGCAGTTGGAGGTTTGGAGCTGATAAGTACAGGCTGAGCTGTATTGGACAGTTTTGAATGAGGGATCCGTTGGTGCTTTCTGAGCGTGGTGGATTTCTTTCAGAGGTTTCATTACCCAAACTAGGTAACATCTAAGTTACCTAGTTTGGGGTAATGATGAAACTTTGTAAGGAAACAGCTGAGCTCAGAGCACCAATGACCTCATTCCCACCCCAGCTACTGTTGCGTAGCAGTTGGTATGGATGGCTGAAGAGAGCGAGGATTCAGATGAGGGGCCAGGACCATTAAGGGAGTGGACTGCTGCCTTCAGAGATTGTGGGGGCTGGCAGCAGTGATGAGGAGGTTCCTGAGGATCCTGTGCCAAGTGCGTGTGTGCACAGCACTGCTTGCAGGAAAAAGCAGCTGCAGCAACATGGCTGACTTGAGAGTAAGGCTGCAAGGTAATGGCCCCTCCTTCAAGAAGATAAAAGCCAGCTGTGAATGGGATATTCTTTGCAGGAAGCAAAGAGGTTTTGAAACTTGAGCCTCATGGACATTGCAGTATCTTAGTTGGGTATTTGAAGACACTTGTGTTGTAAAATATTTGTAAGTAACCTTATCTGTTATTCTTGGCAGCCTCCACAGTTTTGGCCAGGCTTTGCAACAACCTTTTAACCGGGGATTCCTAAGAATCATTAAAAGGTTTCTGTTCCCTTTGGTTCGTGGTTTTTTTTAATTGGAAAAGGGTTGGGGTCAGAACAGCTAAAAATATTCTTTTATCAGTATCAAATTGTTAAAACCCACCCCCTTCCTAGGAAAATGAAATATTTTAGGATATATTAAAGAGCAGACTATTTCCCCTAAAAGAGAAGTAGAAACTCAAGAGAGCCAGAAAGTCAGCCCCCCTACCTTTGCTGATGTTCCATTAAGGCCTGGGCCAGCCTATTCTACATAACAAAGATCTATCTCCTCCAGGTAGAGCCATAATAGGAATTGCCCAAAGCCCTTTAATTACATCATCCAACAAGGCTCAACCAAGTCTAGAACTCAGGACAGCCTACAGAGTTGCCCCTGCATGGCCCCATGGGAGTCTGACAACCAATCAGAATACAAGCTCAAATTCAAATCCCAACAGAGGACATAAAACCAAGGGACTCAGCATTTTGTCCCTTCATCCAAGGCATGTGAACCTGTCCATCAATAAAGCATCTTTCCAAGCAACCTCCATGAATCCAGTGTCTTTTTCCCCACTTGGAACTGGACCCTGAAGGATATTTCATTCAACGAAGTCTTGAATGCTGTAATATTGGTAATTACTCATGTGAAAAGCTCTAAAATTGTGAGAATAGAATACTTTATTGGCCAAGTGTGATTGGACACACAAAGAATTTGTCTTGGTGTAAATACTCTCAGTATTGACATAAAAGGTACATTCATTAAGAATCAAGAATCATAACTTACAAGACTTAATGATAGTCATAGGGTACAATCAACAATCAAATCATACTATCCCAAATCACACAGTCAAGTGGGAGGGGATGGTTGATAAGGAGTGGTGAGAAGATTAACAGTAATAGTACTGTATACTTTGTAAATAGTTGAACAGTGTTGAGGGAGTTATTTGTTTAGCAGAGTGATGCCTTTCAGGAAAAAACTGTTCTTGTGTCTAGTTGTTCTGGTGTGCAGTGCTCTTTAGCGTCCTTTTGAGAGAAGGAGTTGAAACAGTCCCGGATGTGATGGATCTGTAAATACTTTCACAGCCCTCTTTTTGTGCAGTATCCAATTCCTCAATTGAAGGCACGTGGGTAGTAATTGCAGTCCTAATTACTCCTAGTAATTGCAGTCCTAATTACTCTCTGAAGTCTGTGTCTGTCCTGTTGGGTTGCAGAACCAAACCAGACAGTTACAGAGGTGCAGATGATAGACTCAATAATTCCACGAGGCAAGTTTTATAACCTCCTGTCTGTATGCAGATTCGTTATTGTCTCGAATGAGACCAATCACTGTTGTGTCATCAGCAAACTTCAGTATTTTAACAGATGGATCATTTGAGATGCAGTCATTGGTATATAGGGAGAAGAGAAGTGGAGATAGCAACAGCCTTGGGGTGGCCCTGTGCTGATTGTACAAGTATCGGATGTGACTCTGCCTAGCTTCACCTGCTGCTTCCTGTCTGTTAGGAAGCTTATGATCCACTTACAAGTGTGTTCAGGTACCGATAATTGGTTTAATTTACTTAGAAGAGTGTCTGGAATGATGGTATTGAATGCTGAACTGAAAGCTCCTGTATTCTCCTTATTCTTTCTATGAAATGGATGGGCAACTCTTGTCCAAATCTTCCAGGATTTGTACAGCACAGAGAAAAGAAGGCTGTTTTTCTTTTTGAAAAGCTACCAGTAAGAGTGACCTAATAGAGAAACTTTATCTTGCTTTTAGGAGCAGGATATGACTTGATGCTTCAGTCTTGTGACTCATCTTCTTTGCCTTCATTTTTCATAGATACCTGTTGAGTCATTTTCAGGGAAAAGGGATACATTAGCATATGAAGGAAAGTGAAGTTTCAAATCCTGTTAAATAACCTGCACTGCTTTTCCAATATTTTTGAGTGTGTCTACTAATAATTTAAAAAAAAACCTTTCCTAAGTAATACTTTTCTATAGCAGGCACGGAAAACAATAAAAACAGGAAGTCACAATATTGCAAAATGACCAGCATTAGCATTTCAAGCCACATTTTAAAAGGCTTCCTTAAACACCATAATCTTAATCTTAAAGTATTATAAAATGTAAGTGGCCAAG
>NW_020772111.1:0-11009 GCF_900518735.1 Pseudonaja textilis | reverse complement strand
TATCTATCTATCTATCTATCTATCTATCTATCTATCTATCTATCTATCTATCTGAACCTACAAAGGGTCATTTGACTAAGCCCTGAGTGCAAGGATCAAAATGTTTGAAAAATGCCATTTGGCTTTCATCCAATAAGCAGCAGTTGCAGGAAAATAAATAAATAAAGCACAGCTCACTGAACAAATGTTTCGCTTAGCAACAGAAATTTTAGTTGTAAGTGGAGGACTTCCTAGAATCTTCACTGGTCACTTCCTAGAAACTTCCAGGTTATATCCATGAGGCTAGTGTGAGTGATGATGCCCCAGAGTGGGACATGCTGTGAAGGACTACAAGTGGTTCTTAACTTATGACCACAACAGAGCTCCACATTTCTTTTTTAAAAAAATATGTTTATTGAAAGTTTCAAAAAAAAAAAGAATATATTTTTTAAAAAAGAGAAATATGTTCTCACATTTTTGCAACATTTTCATAGCAGTGTACATTTCTATGTGTCAATTAAAATCATTTGTTACAAGTAAATCTATAACTTGTTTCCTAAATCCTTACTTCCTTTGGTTATTATTACAATTATAATACAATATTTGTTTAATTATATTACTTTACATATATACATAGCTATATATATATTTATCCTTATTTCCATTTTCCCTTGTTTTGTTTAATCGGTTTCACTAGACATCTTTACTTCCTTTTTATACAACCATTTGTACCATATATACCAAGTTGTAAAAAAACTCTCCCTCTTCCTTATTTTTTAGTAACATGGTTAGTCTAACCATTTCAGCACATCGGTGGATTTTATTAGTTGTTGCCTGGTCCGTGGGTGTCATTGTTGATTTCCAGTTTGGGGCAAAGACTATCCTTGTTGCTGTAATGATACGTGATATCAGATGCTGGTGTTTTTTGTTCCATGTCGGTTCTGTCATTCAAAGTAGAGAAGTCGCTGGATTGAATTTAATCTTTAGTTTTGCCATCTCTTCTAACCATGTGTGTATCTTAGACCAGTACTTTTGGGCTTTCGGACATGTCCACCACATGTGAAAATACGTTCCCTGGCTAAAGTTACATTTCCAACAATTGGCTGACATATTAGGGATCATCCTAGCAAGTCTTGCTGGCGGGAGGTGCCAGTGATAGAACATTTTATAAATATTTTCTTTATATGAGACTGATAACATTAATTTATAGTTAGTTCGCCAAATTCGTTCCCATTGTTCTAATTCAATATTGTGGCCACAACTTTTAGCCCATGTTATCATGCTTTCCTTAACTGTTTCCTCTTCCATTTTAAATTTCAATAAATAATTGTACGTTTTGGTAATCATCTTTTTTTTTCACTTCCTTGTAAAATTTTGTCTAATTCCTGATCTGTATTATAAAATCCAAATTGTTCCTTGTCTTTTTTGTGTTTTATTTGAATTTGAACGTACAGCCACCATCCAATTTCAATTCCCTGTGTTTTTAATTGTATCTGTGTTTTCAAGTCGCCTTCATCTGCTATTAATTCTTTTTTTTTTAATTTTATTGTTTTTTAACATACAAAACACAACGACAAAACATAAAAGTATCAGCTCCCCCATATTTTTGTACACACAGTAAGTCGGTTGGTCCATCAGTTTTGTGCATTCACCTCATAGTCACAATTACAATTACCTTATATAATACTCTTATCAATACAAATTAATAAATCATAGTATCGCTATTAAAAAAAAAAGAAAAAAAAATTTGACTAAACTTTTATTCGGTCATGCCTTTATGAGATAACTATATTTTAAATATTTTATTCTAAAACAAATCTTATAATCATACCAATTCTATCCCAAATAGGAAAAAGAAAGAAACAGAAAAACTATTATATATATATAGTATCAAAAACCAATAAGAAGAAAAGGAAAATAAAGTCATTATTATTCCTTATTATCTAACTTTTATATTTTAATATTTCATCATTCAACCATTGATAGAAAAGATCCCAAACTAAATAAAATTGTCTATCTTCTTGCTCTCTAATTTCAAAAGTCAATCTACTCATCTCAGCACATTCCAAAATTTTCTTTACAACTTCTTCTTGCAATGGAATTCTCTCATTTTTCCAATTTTTTGCAAATACAATCCTAGCAGCAGTCAATACATTTACAATCAAATATTTCAACTCTTTACTATAAGTATCTGGTAGGATTCCCAATAGAAAAAACTCCGGTTTCAAGTCTATATGCTTCTTCGTCATTTTTTCCAGCCACATGTGGATTTTAGTCCAATATTTTCTAGCATCCTCACAAGTCCACCACATGTGATAGTATGAACCAGGTTTCTGATGACACTTCCAGCATTTTTCAGATTTGTTCTTGAACATTCTTGCTATCCTTGTCGGGGGAAAATGCCACCTGAAAAACATCTTATACAAGTTTTCTTTATAGGCTGTAGACATTGTCATTTTATAATTTTGCGACCATAATTTCTGCCATTTCTCTAAATCAATCCCATATCCAAAATTCCTCCCCCACGCAATCATAGTTTCTTTAACTTGTTCTTCCTCAAGCTTAATTTGCAATAAATAACCATACAATTTTTTAATCACCTTTTCATCAGTACCCATCAAAATCTTATCCAAGTCAGTTTGCTTATCATAAAATCCCTCTGCTTTGGAATCCTCATAATACTTCGAATGTATTTGCAAATATGAAAACCAATTCATCTGTATACCTTGCTCTTCCAGTTTTTGCATCGATTTAAGTTCACCCTTTTCATCTAATAATTCCCCATAGTTAACTGTTTGTTCCTTTTTATAGATTATAGGATAAGAAAACGCTTCTATCGTCGATAACCAGACTGGAATTTTCAAATAACACTGTTTTTTTATCTTCTCCCAATTTAACCACAGAGACTCCCGTATATAATGTCTTCTAAAATACCCCTGTGTTTTGGTTCCCTTGTACCATAAAAAAGCATGCCAGCCCAACAACAAATCATGACCTTCTAATGTCAACAATCTGGTTTTCCTTAATGTTATCCATTCTTTAACCCACGTCAAGTTTGCAGCTTGGTAGTACAACTCCCAATTAGGCAGACCAAACCCTCCTCTAAATCTAGCATCCTGTAAAAGCTTTAACTTTATTCTTGCTTTCTTGCCTTGCCATATATACTTCAAAACAATTTTATTTAAATCCTCAAAATATTCTTTTCCAAGCCTAATTGGTATTGTTTGAAACAAAAATAAGACTCTGGGTAAAATATTCATCTTGATTGTTGAAATCCTTCCTATTAATGACAATTGTAAGTTCTCCCATTTTTTCAAATCTTGAGCTATCTGTTGTTTAAGTTTAATATAATTATTCTCCTTCAATGTACTACATCTTGATGTCAAATATATCCCCAGATACTTAACCTTGTTTGTAACTTGGATTTTTAACAGTTCTGCCAGCTCTTCTCTTTGTTTCAGCAACATGTTCTTTGACAAAATCTTTGTTTTATCTCTATTTATTTTCAGACCTGCCACCTCCCCATAGGCCTCTATCTTTTCCAACAGCTTCGAGGCTGTTTCTATAGGATCTTCCAAAATAAAGACTAGGTCATCTGCAAAAGCTTGTAGTTTGAATTCCTCCTTTTTGATTTTCATTCCTTTTATAGTTTTATCTTCTCTAATGTTTCTATTCAACACTTCCAAAGTCAATACAAATAACAAAGGCGAAAGAGGACAACCTTGTCTTGTACCTTTTCTTATATTAATAGAATCTGTATATTCTCCTTCCATCATTACCTTAGCTGTTTGTTCATTATAAATTGCTTCTATTGCTTGAATAAATCTTCTAGCAAAGCCCATCTGTTCCATTAGGAGTACCATAAACCTCCAATTTACATTATCAAATGCCTTTTGAGCATCTAAAAATATCAAAGCCATTTGCTTTTCAGGGTGCGCCTCATAATATTCCAAGGTGTCTAAAATTACTCTCATATTATCTCTAATTTGTCGTTTTGGCAGAAACCCATTTTGATCTGGGTGGATAAAGTTATTCAAATACTTTTTAAGTCTTTCTGCCAATATTGAAGCAAAAATTTTATAGTCTGCATTTAATAAGGAAATCGGTTTGTAATTCTTGATTTGAAGTAGGTCCGCCTCCTCTTTTGGAATAAGTGTAATATAAGCCTCTGACCATGTTTTAGGAATTATCTTTTTTACCATAACTTCATTCATAACTTCTAACAGTGGAATACAAAGTAATTCTTGAAAAGTTTTATAAAATTCTACAGGAAGTCCATCTGGACCTGGTGCCTTTCCAATATTTTGTTTCTTAAGTGCTTGGCTTAACTCCATCATTGTTATATTGCTTTCTAGCATTTCTTCAATCTCTTTAGGTATCTTAGGTAAATTTACATTCTGCAAATATTGTTTAACTTTCTCCTCATCAATGTCTTCTTTCTTATACAAATGCTTATAAAAATCATAAATAATTTCTTTTTTTTCTTTGCTGCCATAACAAATTTTACCTTGGTCATCTATTAACTGCAGTATTTTCCTTGACTCTTTCTCCTTTCTCAATTTGTATGCTAGCCATCTACCTGGCTTATTTGCATCCTCAAAATAATTCTGTTTAGCATTCCTAATTTTCTGTGCCAGTTCTTCTTTCTCTATTAAGTCCATTTTATGTTTGGTCATATCCAGTTTCAGTTTGACATCTTTTCTGTGTGGCATTTTCTGTAATTCTTTTTCAAGTCTCTTATATTCGTCATCCAAGGCTTTAAGAGTTTGCCTTTTCCTAATATTCTTTTTTCTTGTATAGTCTATTATCAAGCCTCTAACATAGGCCTTCATTGTGTCCCAAACATTCTGTGTTGAGGTGTCTTCTTTTCTATTCTCTTTAAAGAAAAAGGCCAATTCTTTCTCCATCCATTGTATAAATTCCTTATCCTTTAAGATAGTATTATTTAATGTCCATCTCGATCTTTTCCTTTGTCCCTTCCATTTAATTGTCAATGGGTTATGGTCAGCCCAAGTGCTTGTTTCAATATTAACTTCTTGAATACTAGACATTAAATCTGTTGAAATCCAAATCATATCCAGTCTGGACCATGATAAATGCCTATTTGAATAGAACGTAAATTGCTTAGATTTATTATTTCTTTCTCTCCATATGTCTTTTAAAGTTAATTCATCTATCATTTTAAAAAAGGATTTAGAAAGAGTTTTTCTGTTATGCTTTACTGCTGTTGCGATATAATCAAGTTTATTATCCACAATTCCGTTAAAGTCTCCCATCATAATTGTATTAGCATAGTCAAGTTCAGCAATCTTAGTATGTAATTTTCTATAGAATTCTACCTGTTTATCATTCGGGGCATAAATTGCAATCAAAAGTATCTTTCTATTATTGTCCATTATTTCTACCATTAATATTCTCCCATCATCATCTGTATAAATCATTTTTGCTGGTATGGCCTCTTTAATATATAGAACCACCCCTCTTTTCTTGGATTGTGTCAAAGAGGTAAACAATTTCCCTAATTTTGGTTGTAATAACAATTGTTCATGTTGCTTTTTAATATGAACTTCTTGTAAACAAATTATGTCAAACTTTAATTTCATTAATTTATGGAAAATCTTCCTTCTCTTAGCAGCTGAATTAAGTCCATTTATATTCATTGTAATCAATTTTTTCTCTTCCATAATTATGTTTTATATTTAGATTTAACCACTCTCGTGGGTCTTGCCTCACGTTGATCTTTAATATCCACTTGTCCACCTACTGCACCTTCTTCTTTTCCGATCTCCATTTGTTCCTCTTGGGATTCAATTGATGGGACCTCCTTTCCTGCTCCTCCTTCTCTCCCTCCCAGAACCTCTGCACAAAACAGTTCTGCTTTCTCGATTGAATCAATTCTATGTCTCTGTTCCTGCCACGTAAACATCAATCCTTCTGGAATCAACCATCTGTAAGACACCTCTTTTTCCAATAACCTTTTAGTCAGGAATCGATATTCTCTTCTCATCTCTCTCACTCTTCTAGGTATTTGTTTTAAAACCAAAATTTCTTTACCTTTGTATTTCAGTGGCTTCTCTCTTGCTACTTGCAATACTTGTGTCTTCATAGATTTTTTAATAAATCTAATATGAACTTCTCTGGGTAGGTTATTTCTCATCGCATATCTTGTAAAAACTCGATATATCTCATCTATTCCATCCATCATCTTCTCTTCTGTTATCTCGAGCGCCTCCGCCAAAATTCCTACCATTATCGCAGCCAAATCTTGTCCTTTTTCTTCTTCTATATTTTGAAATCTGAGATAAAATTCTGATCTATCCAACTCCCACTTCAACATCTCACTTTTTTCTTGTTCAATCACTGTTAATCTATTATCAATATTTCCAATCTTCTCCTCTCTTTGTTTGCCCCCCTCTTCAACATTTTGAAGTCTCTCCTCATATTTTACCATCATCTGTTCCATCCTACTTGTTCTTTGTTCAATAGTATCCATTTTTACCTTAAGATCTTGAATTCCTTGCATAATCATCTGAAAGGATACTCTTTCTTGTTCTTTTTCTTTTTCTTTATCTTGCTTTAACAATGTCTGAATTGAACGCTGTCCAGATGGTGGGGAGGCAAGCGCAGACATAGAGGCACCCGAAGATATAAGTTTCTTACTCATTTTAAGTAGTTCCAACTCTTCAAGTTCTTTCAAATTTTAATCCACAAAAAAAAAAAATGAAGTTATAATCCAAGATAAAAAGGCCATCAATAAAAAAGCCAGTAGTGAGAAAAAAAAAAAGAAAAAAAAAGAGAAAAAAATTCTTCAAATTCTTCCTGACCTTAATCCAAAAAAAAAAAAATAATCCAAAAAAAGGAGTAAAAGTAAGAATAAAAACCCAATAATAATAATAAGCAAGACAAAGCCAAAAAAGGAGAAGGGAAAAGAAAAAGAGAAAACAAAACAAAACAAAACAAAAACCAAGAAAAATAAGTTTCTTCAAATTCCACACCTTAGTCCAGCCAGAAAAAAAAAAGAAACCTCAGTTGAAAAAAGGAAAAAGAAATAGTCCACTGATGTACATTAAAAAAAAGGAAAAAAAAAGAAAAAACAGGATCCAAATGGGCAAGAGAAAAAATAAAACAAGTTAAATCAAAATAAAAAAGAAATAAAAAAAAGAAATTCAGAGGCTTCCCTTTGCAAATAAATCAAGCTTAAAAGTAAAGACCTTGATGTTAGTGGAGGGGTTGGCAGAACTCAAAAAAAAAAAAAAAATTAGAAAAAGAGAATAAGCAACAATACACTGCACTCTATTTAATTATCCAAGGCTCTAATTATAACTCCCTTCTCTTTCCCACAAGCTTCAAAGCTAAGCCATAAATATCCAGAAAGACACCTGTAATAATATTCTACAGAGTGCTTTCCTCTATCTTATCAGAGGATGTCCTTGAGAAGAAGAGTCTGTTTTTTCAGTTCAAGTAAAATATTTCCGAGCCTCTAGGTGGCAGTGTTACAAAGTATCTTAGTTCTCACTTTCCCCCCTCCTCTCTGAAAAGCATAATAAACAAGGGGAAAGCCGACATGAAATACACGAAAGCGAAAGCACAAAAATCAAACAAAATCTAGAGGAGCCTCTAGCCCAAAAATAAAAAGTCCAGAAGAAGAATAAAACATATGAATATATATATAAAAAAAAAAAGTCCAGTTATCCAATAAATAACAATGAAGTCCGGAAGCAAAGAAAAGAAAAAAAAAATGGATTCTCTCTTTGACGTTTCCCTAAAAAGAACGCCGCTTAGTCAGTTTTGTCAAAAAAAAAAAAAAATTCACACAGGTTTCTTCAAATAGTCAGAGTAAACTTTCAAAGCTCAAAAAATTAAATAAAAAAAAGTTCTCACCCAACCGACAAACTCTTTCTCAAACTCTTTCCTTCTGGAGCCGCCCCGGCTTCAGCAGCATGGGGGCTGCCTCTCCGCCGCTGGCAAGAAGAGCTTCACCCGGGCTCTCCAGGGATTTTGCGGTATCCCCGGAGTCCTCAGGGTACGCTCTTCACGATGGCTGCCCCTACGGGACAGCGTAGGTCCGTTGGACCGGCCGGTAGCGGAGATATCGGCTGCAATCGAGGAGCTCGATTGCAGACCGTATCGCCACGGCGCAGGCTCCTCCCATCTCTTTATATTTTATTGTTTTGTTCAAATCCATAACATTGGGATATACTAGTGCCTTCATCTATCCATCTATCTGTCTGTCTGTCTGTCTGTCTGTCTGTCTGTCTGTCTGCCTGCCTGCCTGCCTGCCTGCCAGCCTACCTACCTACCTACCTACCTATCTATCTATCTATCTATCTATCTATCTATCTATCCATTTGAACCTACAAAGGGTCAGTTGACTAAGCGCTAAGGATCAAATTGTTTGAAAGATGCCATTATACTTTCATCCAATAGGTGGCAGTTGCAGGAAAAAATAAATAAAGCACAGCTCACCTAACAAATGTTTCGCTTAGCAACAGAAATTTTGGTCATAAGTGGAGGACTTCCTAGAATCTTCACTGGTCACTTCCTAGAAACTTCCAGGTTATATCTATGAGGTTAGTGTGCGTGACGACGCCCCAGAGGGGGACATACTGTGAAGGACAACAAGTGGTTCTTGATTTATGACCACAACACAGCTTCACATTTCTATTGCCAAGCAAGACAGTTGTTAAGTGAGTTCTGCCCCATCTTAACACAGTCGATAAGTGAAACACTGCAGTCCTTAAGTAAGTAACACAGTTGTTATGTGAAGCTGGTTTCCTTATTGATTTGCTTGTCAGAAGGTTGCAAAAGGGGATTACGTGACCCCAGGACACTGCAACTGTCATAAGTACGTGCCAGTTGCCAAGAATCTTGAATTTTGATCACGTGACCATGGGGATGCTGCAACGGTCATAAGTGTGAAAAACGGCCACAAGTCACTTTTTTCAGGGCTGTTATAACTCCAAATGGTCACTAAGTGAATTGTAAGATCAGGGCTACTTGTAAGGATGAGTAATTCAGGCTACTACAGGTAGTCCTCGCCTTACAACAGTTCACTTAGTGACCCTTTAAAGTTACAACGGCACTGACAAAAGTGACATGACCATTTTTCAGACTTACGACCGATGAGAGTCACATGTTTTACATTAGGATCCTTCACCACTGACTCATATTTGTGATGGACGCAGTTTCCCGGGGTCACCTGATCCCCTTTTGTGACCTTCAGCCAAGCAAAGGAAACCAGATTCACTTAACAACCGTGTCACTCACTTAATTGGGCATGGCTAGTCCAGTGAAGAGAAGGACCAGGGGAGACATGACAACAGTCTTCCAATATTTGAGGGGCTGCCACAGAGAGGAGGAAGGGGTCAAGCTATTTTCCCAAGCACCTGAAGGCCAGACAAGGAATAATGGATGGAAACTGAACAAGGAGAGATTCAACCTGGAAGTAAGGAGAAACTTTCTGACAGGGAGAACAATCAACCCATGGAACAGAAGTTGCCTTCAGAAGTTGTGGGAGCTTCATCACTTAAGACTTTCAAGAAGAGACTGGACTGTCATTTGTCAGAAATGGTGTAGGGTCTCCTGCTTGGGTGGGGGGTTGGACTAGATGACCTACAAGATCCCTTCCAGCTCTGATTATCTGTTAACAATTGCAGTGATTCGCTTAACAAATGTGGCAAAAAAGGAGACAAACTGGCTTAACAAATTTCTCACTTAGCAACATAAAAGTTGGGGTCAACTGTCGTCGTAAATTGAGAACTACCTGTACTGGGCTGTAATGGGAAAATTCTCCTGCATTTCTGGAGAATTTCTGGAATTTATTTTGAAAGGACTTTGGGGAGAAGTTGTCCCTGGTGAAATGGGGACGTTCTTAAGACTTACTGTCACATTCATGCAATAGGCTTAACTCCCTTATTGAATTAATTTCCTGGCTATCCTTTCTTTCTTTTTTTCCCCCCTTTGTTTCTTTCTCACCACTTGGTGGAGTGGCGAGACCTTCATATAACAAGTGGCTCTTTACTGTAGAACTTATTTCCACCGTGTGGGTTGGGTGAACTGCTGCTTAAGGCAATTAACACAAAACAGCCTCTCTTTTTTTGCTCATCTCTGAGACTCTCAGAAGCCAGCTTTGAACACAAAAGTTTACAGCCAAGCATTAGAAATAAACCCAGTTCTCTTTCTGTCACTGGGCAGATGAGAAAAGAGCAAGAAAAGAAATGGTGGGAGATATTTGTAGCTCGGGAGATAAATATTGATGGTGGTTTGTTCTCCAAGCTTGCTGTTCAGCTTCCAAATGTTTCGTCACCTTTGCCTAAAGCTTCGGCTGAGGCCTCGCTAATGGTGTTAATTAGCCTGGTGATGAAACATTTGGAAGCTAAACAGCAAGCTCTCAGGACAAAGCACCATCAACATCAAGAAAAGATCGGAGAACCATTTGTCCACGGTGGTACAACAACCCCACCTTGGGCAGGGGGTTGGACTAGAAGACCTTCAAGGTCTCTTCCAGCCCTATGATTCAGATACTTGATTAAGCTAGATTAGTCCTTCAATTCGGCAGAGTGGAAAATTAAATGTGCAAAGCATAGCACACAAAACACAAGAAAGAGAAAGAGAGAGAGACAGAGACAGAGACAAAGAGAGAGACAGAGAGACACAGAGAGAAACAGAGAGACAGAGAGAGACAGAGACAGAGAAACCGAGACAGAGAGAGACAGACAGAGAGACAGAGACAAAGTGACAGAGACAGAGAGAGAGAAAGGGAGGGAGGGAGGAATAAAAGTTTCCCCTTTCTAGTCATGTCCGATTTTAGGGAGTGGTGCCCATCTCAGTTTTTTAGTCGAGGGAGCCAGCGTTGTCCGAAGACACTTCTGTGGTCATGTGGCCAGCATGACTTATACACTGAGGCACAGGGAACACTGTTACTTTCCACTAAAGTGGTACCTATTTATCTACTTGTATTTGCATGCTTTCAAAACTGCTAGGTGGGCAGGAGCTGGGCCAAGTAACAGAAGCTCACCCCATCCTGCAGT
>NW_020772109.1:0-11009 GCF_900518735.1 Pseudonaja textilis | reverse complement strand
TTTTTCTTTTTCGGTATTTGATATTATATTTATATAATGGTTTTTTTCTTTTTTCTTTTTTTCTTTTATTTAGGATAGAACTGGTACGACTATATGATTTGTTATAGAATAAATTAATTAAAATATAGTTATCTCATAAGGCATGATTGAATAAAAGTATAGTCAAATTTCTTTTTCTTTAATAATGATATGATGATATATAAGTTTGCATTGACAATAAGAGTTATTATATAAGGTAATTGCAATTGTGACTACGAAGTGAATGCACAAAACTGATGAACCAACCGACTCACTGTTTGTATATAAATACGGGAGAGCTGATGCTTTTATGTTTTGTCTGTTTGTTTGTTTGTGTGTTAAAAACAATTAAAAATTTTTATAAAAAAAAAAAGAAATTGCGTTTAAATTTTAGTAGTCCACCACCAAGTGTTTGGAGCCATCTTTCTTTTCACGAAACAACACTGGGGCCACCACCTGAGGTCTAGCGGGTTGGATGAAACCACGTTTCAAATTTTTATCGATAAACAATCTCAACTCCTCCAATTCCCATGGTGTCATCGAATATAATTTTGGTTTCAGGAGCGTCACCCCAGGTAAAATTTCGATGCTACAATCTGTTGATTGATGATGGGGGAGCTCATCAGAAGCCTTTTCGCTAAACACCTCTCTTAAGTCCCAATATTCTTTCAGGATTTTGTCCTCCCCCTCCAAGCTCTCAGCACCTGTGGAGGCTGACTCAACTGGGTTCTGAAGCTTTGGATTAGATCGCTCCTCCCCTTCCGGCCGCTGATTGGTACGAATCCATAAGCACCCTTTCCTCCAGTTCACATGGGGGGTCCACTTGCGGAGCCAGGGCAGCCCCAATATTAATGGGTGCTCCATCCCAGGGGTCACAATAAAGCACAGGACCTCGCTATGGCTTCCCATGGTCATCTCTAGGGGTTCCATTATGAAACGTGCAGGGCAACATCCCGACACTGATCCATCCAGTTGGCAAAAGGATATGGGAGTTTCTAAGGTTCTCAGTCTGATGCCCATCTCCTTAAGTACTTTCATGCTGATTACACACCTCGTGCACCCAGAGTCTAGTAAGGCTAACATCTCTCCTTCAGTCCCTGAAGCAAGCACCCTTTATTTTATTGGGAAGGTCATGGGGCCCTTGTTAGGACTTACTGGGACGTCATCTTCCGAGTCAGTCTCACTCTCTTCAAGGAAGGTTGGAGGTCCCAGCTCCTCTCCTGCCGGAGGGGTGACCTCTACAACCTCCCCGTCTTTAACACATTTTCACGAGGCTTGGATGGGGGGTTTTCAGGCTTCCTCCCTGCCCTCTGCATTCCCTTTGGATCCAGCTTGACCCTATAATCCGCAATCCAGTGGCCCTCCTTCCTGCATCGAAAACAGGCGGTGGATTTGGGTCTTGCCATCACTCCTCCCTTCCGAGGCTTTGGGGCCTCTCGGAGACGCGGGGGGCGGTTTGCTCCATGCAGAACCTCCTCTGCGTCTGCTTCAGGTCAGATCTATTTCCACTTCTTCTGCTAGCAAATACCACAGTTGCAGATCATAGGGATCCCTTCTGGAGATGCACATGTGGTATATATCTTCATTTAAGCCATCTTTGTAAGCTTCTATCAGGGCTCCCTGGGACCAGCCTCGGATGTGGCATGCCAGTTGCCTGAACTCTTGGGTGTAGTCAGCAACTGACCTCCCCCCTTGATTTATGGTTTTCATTCTGATCCTAGCCTTCCTCTCCGCTAGAGGGTACTCAAACTTTCTCCTCAATGCAGTCATGAAGGCATTGAGATTCCGCAGTTGGGGGGGGGGAGTTATCATTATACAAAGTCACCATCCACTCTGCTGCTATTCCCTCCAGGGCCCTGGCAACACATCTCACCTTGGCTGCTTCAGAGGTGAATTCTCTCTCA
The DNA here is from genome assembly GCF_900518735.1 of Pseudonaja textilis. The sequence continues at coordinate 9,087 of NW_020772109.1, read as the reverse complement.
TATTCTTCCGTATAGTTCCAAACTTGTGCCAGGAAGAAACCCAAATCCTTGGGATTTCCCCCAAATTTCACTTCCAAGGGGGGCAGGTTGAAGGCTCCGCGCCTTCCAGGGATCACACCTCCCACTGGGGCCCCCGGAGCTGCAGCTGGCTGCTGCACTGGTGTGGGCTGAGCTAGGGGGTGGGGGCCGCCTGGCTGCCCCTGGCTGAAGCTGCTCCCCCTTCCCCCCTCATACCTTGGAGCGATGCGAGGCTTCTTGAAAGCATCATTGAGGAGCTGTCTGGCTGATCAAGCATGCATTCCCTCTCTTCCCTTTCTTGCCACAGCTGCTCTCTCGCACGTCTTTGGGTTACGGTGATTCCAGGAGGGGGGAGGTCTTCGGGATCCCTCCATCCAACACCCAACAACCATCTGGGCCTCTCAGCTGGAACTTCTTCTAGAGTAAGGTTGGCTAGCAGATCGGCGGCTGGCACCTCCGGTAGTAACATCGACTGCCCCCCCCCCCACAGCTCCCTGGTCGTCTTCTTCACTAGCTGGAGATGACATGATGTAAAAACCCCTCGGAAGAAAAGTTGATATTTTCTCCGGGTGGGCTGATGAGAGATTCAGAATAATGTCAGTCTGTGCTCCATTCAAAATCCAAGAAAGAAATACTCAGACTCCATAGGTTAGAGCAAAGTTTTTTCTTTTACTGGAAATCAAAGTGGAAGCTACAGGTTGAATTCTGAATCTAAAGAATTTGGCGCACAGATCACATATACAAAGGAATGGAATTGTTCCCACTCCCCAAAGTCCAAAAGACTCTTCCAATTAAAAGTTATGAATATGATCATGTGGGCATCTTCAGGTGGTGATGAGGCCTCTGTCCGTTGACCTTGACATATTTTGATAAAACTTCGCAGCTGCGCAAAGGATAGAAAAACTAGGCAAGGAAATAGAAACTTAAGAACAGGAATTTATACTCCCCCTCCTCCTTCCCATTCACAGCATAGGAATTTAACACTTCCAGCTTTCTTCTCCTCCAATTCCCCCCTCCCCCCATTACTAATGACAGCCAAAAGATGGAGCAGTAAGAAAGATGCAAAGCAGCACAAAAGATGTAGAAGAGATCATCTTGAAGGCTGACAGTATCATTAAAATGTTCCCATTTCTTCCTAATTCAATTCTCTCATGTATTTCATTTCATTTATTTTGTTCACAAAAGTTTCACTGAATTACACTGAGTATTTTACCCCACTTTTTAATCATATGTTGTTTCTAATTTTCTAACATTATTTCTAATATAAATATAACAATACAATCTTATGTACCTTTGCAGAATCACTTTTTCTGTTATGTTTTTACCCATTATCTCTAAATAAGTCCTGTTTCTTTACATCTTGCTCCACACCTTTGTAGCTTCTCTTCTCTTCCTTTCCTTCCTCCCTTGCTTCTTCTCTCTGCCCTTATCTCTCCACCTCCATTTCCCTCTTCTGTGTTCCCCTTTTCTTTTGCTTTCTAACGTTCTATCCACTTTTCACCTTATTTTTCCCCTTTTTGGTTGTTTTTTTAGGTCTTAAAGTCTCCATTTTCCTTCCCTCCTTTCCCCTTTCTTCCCCAAGTAAACTTACTTGTTCGTTAAAGATGGCTTCTTCTTTGTCCCAATCTTCTTGTTGCACAGTCTTTTCTTGTAGTTTCTTGTAGGTACAGATCGCCATTTCTAAGAATTGAAAAACAGAGCCAAGAGCGCCCTTCCCTTCTTGTTCTTCTTCTTTGTATTTTTTAAATTCCATTTTCAGTTCATCCACAAGTGATGCCATTGTAAAAAAAAATTTTCAAACAACCACCCAAGTGTTTTTAGTCATTCAAATATAATTTCCAAAAGTCCCAAAGTCACCAAGCAATCCAAATACACACAAGCTGTTTCTTTTGACACTTTCTTCTTTTTTCACTTTCTCTTCCTGGGGTCACTGTTTAGTTACAAAGTTCCAGTTAAAATGTATCTTTTAGAAGTCTTGTTAGGATTTAATCCGATTCTTTTAAATTCCAGGCAGTCTCCTCCTTCCGAATCTTGCTCTTATTCTTTTCCTCTCCCTTCCCACTTACAGCACAAAAAAAGGTTTTTTTTAAAAAAAATTTGTGTGTTCAGAAATCCTTATTATCCCCTTGTCATTAAATTATCCAGTTTAATTACCTATTGATGCCAAAGCGGGTTTTTCCGATTTCTCATTCATCTCTGTTCGCTGTCAACGTTAGGAAGGAGAGTGAAAAAAAAAACTTTCTCTTTTCACTTTCATTTGCTGCTTCTGAATCTTCCTTGGAAGCGATGTATCTTTTTTTAGAATTTAAATTCCAGGATACCTTAGTTGTTGCTTCTTATCCCGGTCAGCCAAAACTTTCACTTCTTAACTTCCTCCTGCACTTTCTTTTCCGGCTGAGTTCTTCTTTGAGGTGGCCATTTCTGACCGCCGCTCTTACCGCCTTCGGGAAAGGGAGTTTAGCCAGCTGGGGAGGAAAGATGCGGTTTTCCTCGACCCTGCTGGGATCTCCCCCCTCTTTGCCACCTCTATGGGGTGGCTTAGCCCTGAAGCCAAACTGGCTCTGGACGCTCCAGCAGCAAGCCTAAGCAGAAACCGCACACAATCGTGGATTCCTGCCTGCCGCCGAAGGCCTGCAAACCGGAAGACTCCATCTGGTGTTTTTTTCTAGGTAGGTGGTGGGGTGTGTGTTTAGGGGTTTGTATGTGGGTATTTTTGGGTATTTTCCCATGTCCTTATAGTTGTGCTTTTAAAGTTGTAGTGACATTTCAGCAGAATCTCATCTGCCATCATCAGGCTTGTGTACTGTGTTCGTATATATATATATATGTATACATATATACATATGTATAACAATAGTAAATGAAATAATTATTCTGTTCGAGTTCAGCTCAGCCATTAATATTGATAGCAATCTTTTACATTTCTATTTAAAATATTTCCATCTTTTAACAAACATTACCTAATAATGTCAGTTGTCATTCACTTTAATCACCTATATTTCATGCTGTCTTTAAACAAAAAACAAAACAATAGTTAGTAACAGTAGTCAATAAAATTATTATTCTTATTCAAAGTCATTCTGTCAACTGATATTAATTTCATTAAAAATCTTTCATGTTTCTTTTCAACTGTATACTTTTTTTTAATCATTGAGAGCCTTATTCTCTTATCCTCTTTGTTTCATTTAATTATTTTGTTCCAAAATATTAAGGATTCAATTGAGGGCATAGATGAGAAAATGGAAAACATTTTGCAAAAAAACATGAATAAAGATCAAACTGCCCAAGAACTGATGGAAGCAACAGAAAAATTAGATGAAATGGATTACTTAAGCCAGCAAATTGAATATGAACAGGGGAAAAATATGGATCAGAAAAATCAGCAAATGAAGCAAAAGCTCAACAAAGAGGAAGACCAGATAAATGGCAAGCAGAAGGAACAGAAATAACAGATGAATTGGCTATATCAACAAACAGCATGGACTGGAGCAAAAAATAGGACTGACAAACCAGCTGATAAAGGAAGAAAGACCGAAGAAAATAAAACAGATAAATCAACAATTGGAGACACAGGAAGATACAGTTGAGAAGGAGATGGACATGGGCAGATATCTGGAAGAACTGGCAACATAAGATTGTATTGGGAGAAAGAATGATAGAGATGAAGATAGAAATAAAGATGAGGAGTGTGGGAGACGAATTAAAAAATGGTTAAAAATTGAAGTACTACAGAGAATATGAGACAATGGATAGAAAGAATTGCCCTTTAAAGATTAAAGTAACTTGATTGTAAGCTGAAAGAGGCAGAAATAAAATTAGATAGGGGAAATATTAGAATATAAATGGGTATAAAATAAATAAAAATAATAGAAGTTTACAGATGTTAGACATCTTTTCTTTTATCTATATTTAAACAATATATAATGAGGATTATTTAAATTTGATAAATGTGATAGAGATTACTAATACTGTTAATATGAATGATATCCAGAACTAACACTGTTCACACACAGTATGGATGTATATTTTTAAAAAACAATAAAAACATAGTAAAAATATTGTGCTGGGAGGTTTTTTTATGAGTAAAAGATTAGGGGAGCATCCTTCAAATATTCCAATATTGGAGTATCTGCAATTTCTGGAGGCAATTATAAGCCTGACATACCAATTGAATCATTACCATTACTTCAATAACGGAACACTTAATTAATATAGATTGTTTTTCTAAGTTTCTAACTTGCCACCACGAAAAATGTGGCAAATGAGACCAGAAAGGTAATGGAGTATTTGGCCAGATAGAACAGATATTTCCACAGAATTATTATAGATATAGTATACATCTATAAATATCCAAATAATATAAAGGAAAGTTATGTTCATGGTAGTTAGCTATCATTTGTTTGTACTGTACTGAATACAGGTAATATATATTATCATGTTCAATTTCAAATCTGCTCAAAGAAACAAGCAATGTGGCTGGTGAAATATCAAAAGTTTATTTATTGCCTTAAATGGCATTGGTTGAAAATAATTTTACCATAAGAATTTACTTCAAATATTATTTTCATTTACCTTTCTGGTGAGCTATATTTGATTTTATATATTAGGGATTCTCAATTAGTTTAGCCACAGCTGAAGTTGTAATAAAATATGGTACATTGGGTGTCAGAATGTTCTCTGTATATCTTTTCTGAATTTCAAGTGACATGGATTATTATCCCACCAAACAGAGCCATTTCTTCCACTGCTACAAAACTTTGCTGTATATATTGTCTTCCACTGTAATTAAAAATGGATTCTGTACACTATATTTTCACTAACTTTCCTACAACTGTCTCCTTCTGGCAGGACAGCCATTCAAAAATTGGGAGCAGAAATTTTTGAAAAAGTATATGAATTCCTCCAACAAGCAAGACAGAGGAAAGCAAGTGAAGCTGAAGTCAAAGAATACCTTGAAAAATTGGTATCTCGGGCAAGTGACTGCTTTGAGGTAGATCAGCTTCTTTATTTTGAAGACCAGCTACAAGTCTCGGAAGATATTTTGGTGAGATAGTGTATCTGAGAATGAATTTTCTTGTACTGTCTGAAACTACCAGGTTCAATATTGTTCACTTAGAAGCAAATTCCAAGTCAAGGTCAACTCTTGGTGATTTCATGAACATATCCATGTATATATCCTTCTAGGCAACATTGTGGAAATAGTTAGCTATTGCTTTCTTCTTAGTCTAGCCTACAATCTTATATTCCCTGATAGTCTCTCATCCAGTTTCTGCCTGGGTCCAACCCTGCTTAACTTTCAAGCCCAGATAAGTTAACCAGGATTTACAACCTGCTGAGGACTAAGGGGAAAAAACACTGATTTAGAATAAGGACAGCACATGTTGAATACAGAATTACATTCTAAAGTAGTTTTGTTCACAACATAGCCAAATTGCCGCCATGTTAAAATTGGCACTGTTATTAAGCAGGAAAACTATTATTGAAAGAAATATGCTAATACAGGAAGTCCTCAATTTATGACCACAATTGAGCCCAATGTTTAGGTTATTAAGTGAGACATTGGTTAAGTGAATTTTGCCCCATTTTATGACTTTTCTTGCCACAGCTGTTAAATGAATCTCCGTAGTTGTTAAGTTGATAAACCAGTTGTTAAGTGAATCTGACTTTGCCATTGACTTTGCTTGTCAGAAGGTCACAAAAGGTGATCACATGATCTTGGGAAACAGCAATGGTCATAAATGGCCAAGGATCTGAATTTTGATCACATGATCATGATGTCGCAAAGGTCATAATTGTGAAAAACAGTCACAAGTCACTTTTTTCAGTGCTGTTCTAACTTTGAACAGTCACTAAATAAACTGTCATAAATCAAGAGCTACTTGTGTGACAATCAGTCAAGAGTGTACAACAAGTGGCTCAAAATGGAGTAACTCTGTGCTATCTAATGTTGTCAGCTGCCACTGTCTACACCATGGGAGATAGGGATGTTCATTAATTGGGAGAGAGAGGATTGTCCAAATATAGTCAAGAATGAAATTGTGATTTTCTATTGATAGTTCTACAAATAAACACAAAGAGCTGTACCTCATTTTTTATAAAATAGATAGTTTTAAAATAAGTACAGAATGAATATTTCTTCTTTTACAATTAACAGATAGCAATGGTCAGCCTAGACATCTCTGTATTAGCAATTTGCTTCATTTTTCAAATTACATTTTTGCATTAGAATTAAAATTAATATAAATATTTAAATGTTAAATTATGCTTATTGTGCTAAATTCCTTACATCTTAAATACAGTTACCCTTGAAAGCATTGCTCCTGAAACTTTCCTTAAATGCTTTGTGTCAATCCCATTGATCTCCTTTGGGACCTGCCATTCTGGAGGAGTGGTGAAGGAATCAGGCTATGCTTGCATGGGGTCTTCCTTTGTTCTTTTTCTCTGCTTTGATGTACCTTTGGTATGTTGGGAGGGGGGAAAGAATGTGCCTTGGACCATCTGTTTTGTCTCATTACCAGAGGAGTGAAATCATGGGGTTCTGGTCTTCCTCCAAACATGGACTTGGAACTCTGACCCCACAAGAAGAAGAGCCAAGCCCACTGGACAGCAACTATGAGGACAACCCCTTGGCAAGTGGGATGATTGAGCCATCACTGTGCCCGTAGAACTGCTAATCCCAAACATGGGAGAGAATGTGGTGCTGATGGGCACACCCGGTGCCTAATAAGCCCAACCCTAGTGGGTAAACTGGGGACCCACCTAAAACAGTTAAAAAAAACCCATAGCATTTTGCCAGCCAGATGAGTCCACTGTGGGAGGATTCCCAGCCACATTTGTCACTGAGTCTCTGGAACTTGCCATTGAGAGCCACTCTGAGACTATTGCTTTTATTGTGGTTCTGGGCATAGAATGGCCCCTGGTCCAAGGACTATCATGACTAAAAAAGTGGAACCCACAGGTAGAATGGATGAAGGGGACCCTGACATTCCCAAGCCAGGGGGAAATCCCAGGAGGAAGAAGTTATGAGAAAAACTCCAGCTGCAGAAATGAAACATTGGTCGCCGCCCAAAGTGAACCACTGCAGGGCATTCCCTGGGAATACTGCGGCCTAGCAGAGATGTTTAATGAAGTGAGATCAGACAAACTTCCCCCTCACCCACCAACTGACTGTGCCATCAAAATCCTCCCAGGAGCTAAACTACCAAAGCCAAAACTCTACTCCGGGAGCTAGATGAGCTGTGCAATTTCATAGACAAAAACGTAGAGCATGGCTTCATTCATCCTGCCAGACCCAAGTAGTGCTATTCCAGGAAAAGAAAGATGGCTCACTTCATTTATGCATCAATTATAGGATCTAAATGCAGTGTGCATGGAAAATGTGTACCACCCGCCCCTAATAAAAGACATGCTGGTCCACCTTTTAAAGGGCAAGATTTTTTCTAAGCTGGACTTGCAACAAGCCTACTACTGAGACAGGATTTGGGAGGGGGTTGAGTTGAAAACAGCTTTTAATTGCCACTGGGGTGTTTCCAGTTTAATGTGTGCCCATTGGGGCTCCAAGGGATCCCTACAGTGTTCATGCAGCTGATAAATGAGGTGCGGCATGAACACCTATACAAGGGGTTTTGGTGTACCTTGGGATGACATTCTGATATATATTGAAACAAAAGCTGAGTACATAAAGCTGGTCCAGGCATTCCTGAGAAAACTCCAAGCCACCAAACAATATGCTAAGCTCTCAAAATGCAAATTCTACAAAGACAAAATAGATTATCTGGAATACTGGATTTCGTACTAGGGAAATGGACCCAGAAAAACAGTGAACAGTGTTAGATTGGGAAATCTTGTGCACCTGAAAACAGCTACAAAGCTTTCTAGGCTTCACAAATTTCTATAGGTAATTCATCCCCTCATTCGCCCAAATCTCTCTCCCTATTACTAACTTGCTAAGAACCAAGGGTGTAGATAAGCCTCAACAGGGCGTCTACCAATACATTTTTCCCTCCGGGGATATATTTAATGTTGAAGTTGAACCGCTTGAAGTATTGGGCCCATCGGACTTGTTTGGGTGATCATCTCCTCGGGGTCTTTAGTGCCTCGAGGTTTTTGTCATCAGTCCATATCTCAAAGGGCTCCTGCACCCTTTTTAGGAAATGCCTCCAAGTTAATAAAGCCCATCATATGGCGAATGCTTCTTTCTCCCAGAGCGCCCATCTTCATTCTGTGTCCGTCAGTTTTGTGGACACATAAGCGCAAGGCATCAGTTGGTTTTAAGAGTCTTTTTGCAGCAAACAGCTGCCACCACTATGTCACTCGTGTCAGTTTGAACAATAAAAGGCTTAGTTGCATCTAGGTGTTGGAGGATGGGCTCAGCTGCGAAGAGGCATTTTAATGTCTCGAAAACGTTCTGACAGTCCATAATCCAAGCCAGGGGTTGACTTGGCTTTGGTTTGGTGGGTGATGGGCCCGTTTTTAATAACTCCATTAATGGGAGGGCAACTTCAGCAAAGGACGGAATGAATTGTCTATAGAAGTTAGCAAACCCTAAAAAACTTTGAAATTATTTTTGGGTTCTGGGGCGTTGCCAGTCCAGCACCACTTTCACCTTTCCAGGATCCATTTCAATTCCCAAGTTGGATATTCGGTAGCTTAAACAATCCAGATACTCTTTGTGGAATTCGCATTTTGAGAGTTTCGCTTATAATTTGGTGGCTAGAAGTTTTTCTAGAACTTGTCGGACCAATTGAACATGTACTTCCATGATTTTGCTGAAGATAAGGATATCACCCAGGTATACAAGGACCCCCGATAAAGGTGCGGGTTTAGCACCTCATTGATGAGCTGCATAAACACTGCGGGAGCCCCCTGAAATCAGCTTTCAACTGCCCTTTGGGTAGCTTCCAATTCAAAGTCATGCCTTTTGCATGACTTTGAATTGGAAGCTACCCAAAGGGCAGTTGAAAGCTGATTTCCATTCTTTGATGCAGACCTGGTAGTAAGCTTCCCTGAGATCTAGCTTGCTTTTTGACAGGTGGTTCAATAAGTCCTTCATGAGGGGGAGAGGGTACA
>NW_020772108.1:0-10000 GCF_900518735.1 Pseudonaja textilis | reverse complement strand
TCCTTCCATTTTTTTTATATCATAACAAATCACCTAATGAGTTTCCATTGTTGAGGTAGGTTGAACCTGGTCTCTCCTGATCTTATATCTTTACATTATACCATATTATATTTGAGGTCTTCATTTCATGCAAGCTCACCATAAGCCATTTCCCTGGATCCTTGTGGAGAGAAGGAAAAAAAAAAACAGAATTGTTTCCTTGTCCAGCTGGTAACCCCAATTGTATATATGATAAACAACTAAACCATTGCAAGCTTCTACTATCTTTCTACTTCTACTATTGAAGCTGTACAAGGCTATTTAGCTTCACAGAGGTTAATAACATTTAGAATGCAGATGCTTAAGGGGTATTTGAAGGCTTTCAACTTTTCTTTTCCATTTGACTAAATTGTATAGATCGACACATTGAAAGTCTGAGCGCTGCCATTTGTTAAAACTCAGGTTGATTTGTTTAGACCGAAGATAATTACCGAACTAGACAGAGGAAAGTCTCTCAGATCCTTTTTTGTGTCTGAGAACAATGGCTGTTTTAGTAAATACAAGCCTAAATTGGAACTTAAGGTCTGATGGAAGCAAAGAGTAGAAATCAGTGTTTATCGTGGAATTACAGAGAAAATTGGATTCTCCTTTAAACTGGAATTGGAACACCAGTGAAAATCTCCCATTGCAACTGGAAATTATCAGTGGGAGTGCTGAGTCCTCTTCTAAGCACACATCCTGAGGTAAAATTAAGTTGCAGATCTTTCCAAAGTGAAATTGTATAATTTTAAGAGCTTGTGGGAGAGGGACATACGATCCGCAGCATTCAAAACCATACATTGCTTTACTTCCTCATAATTCTTTGAAGCGAGAGGTATTACGGTTTGAATCCTACCATGGGGCCCTCATCTAGGTAACCGATTTAAGGTGTCATGAAAGGGCAGCCAATGGGTAGTTATTTATCAGAGTTTTATTGCCAGAAATGGGGTAAGAATGTTTGGGGGATTTTCTAGCTCATGTGCCAGAAAAAACTTGGCTAACTGTTGTAGCTCTTGCTTTGATTGGATTGGATAGGTATTCCCATTCCTGTTCTGCCTCGGGCAGAAAAAAAAAAGTTATAAACCAGACCTTGTAAAATAGATAACTCTTCTACTTGGGTATTTATATAGCCTCTCCCTCCTTCCATCCTCCAGTCTTCTCCCAACAAGCCCAGATATTTAAGCAAGAAATCTTTTGTCTGAGACATGAGTGGGCCATTTTCTACTGAAGTCTCTCCCAAGTGCCATGATAAGTGTTGAGGAAACAATTCTTAACTGATGTGAGGGTTTCTTTTAATGTTTAACCCAATGAATAAGCTTAAAACATTAACCTTACCTTAGTTCCCAAAGGGGGGAAAAAGTAACATACTAGAGAAAATTCTGGAAAATCCCAGGCCAGTGCACTTATAAGGACACACTTTTGTGCAGCTTTTTATACCAGCAGAAGCACCACAAAATGATATCCACCTTGATTTAATCTTAAAGTACTAATATATACGGCCAGTATTTGATTTACAACCATTTTTGAAGTTACAACAGCACTGAAAAAAGGGGCTTTTGACCGTTTTCACACTTACGAATGTGGGAGCATCCCCATGCTCACATGGATCAAAATTCAGATGCTTGACAATTGACTCATATTTATGACAGGGATCACCTTTTGCGACCTTCTGACAAGCAAAGTCAATGGAGAAGCCAGATTTCACTCAGTGAGGGTGTTACTAACTCAGGAATGCAGGGATATCAGTGTTTCACTTAACAACGGTGGCAAGTAAAGGACGTACATGGGGCAAAACTCACTTAACAATGGAAATTTGGGGCTCAGTTGTGGTTGTCCATCAAGGATTAACTGTAGTAGGGAACTTTCAATACATACTAATCTTTAGGCCGGTGAGAATGTAAAGCAGTTGTCCTGGGCCATACAGGGACAACATTCTAATACCCTTTAGCAAAGTTTGAAATTTTCTTTAGATTTCTGTTTTACCAACATGAATTAATTAAAAACAAAGCTATTATTTCAAAATAACACTAGCATTTCTTATAAAGAAGTGGCATTGCAAGGGCTGGTGAAAAGATCTCAACAAGAATGAAGCAAATAAAATGGGTTTTGAATAAAAGGTGGAAGAATTAAGCAAATGTTTAAAGAATATCTCTTGAAAAGGAAAGAAGTGTCCATAGCAGAGGTTGGGAAAGTTAAAAAAATCAGATTGATGGCTGTAACTGTTTATCAAATGTTGCTCCGACAGGATTTTGATACCATGGTTATGTATAGTTTAGTTTAGTTTACTTGATTGTCATTGCACATCGTATAATGAAATTAAATACCATCTTCAGTGTACTATACAGTAGAATTCAATAGAGTTACTGCCCTGGGATAGAAGCTGTTTTTCAGCCTATTTGTCCTTGTTTTTATTATTCTGTACCGTCTGCCAGATGGTAATAGTTCAAAAAAAGGGTGCCCGGGATGGGATGGATCTTTGAGAATGTTTTGAACTTTCTTAAGGCAGCGGGAGCTATAAAGCTCTTCCAAAGAGGGGAGAGAGGGCAACCAATGATCTTCTGGGCAATGACATTAACCCTCTGGAGTGCTAGCCTACCTGCCACTGTGCAATTGGCAAACCATACACAGGTGTAGTAAGTTAAGATACTCTCTATGCTGCAGCGGGAGAAGGTCACCAGCAGTTTTTTATTCAGTTGTTGTTTTCTGAAAAGTCTCAGGTAGTTGTGGCCACCATTTCAACTTTTTAAAAACTTCTCCCTGCATCTCTCCCCACAACCATCCTTACGTAAGGTCAGAATAGTGAGGGGTCAGGCTATACCTATATGTGGGGTATGCTATTACTGCAGGAGGCCAGATGAGTATCTCTTGAATTTAATCTGCTGTAGTGTGTAAAACGTGCCTGCAGAAGGAAAGTAGATTTTCATTGTCATTAGTTAAAGCGGGTACAGCTCTCATTGTCAAGGCTGGGCAAATTATAATAAATGTCAAAGCGAAGAAATCTGTAAATAGCATTTCAATGAATATGTCAGAAACCAGATATCTACATTGTCGCCTGCTTGGCTCTTACCTTGCCCATCCCAGTTATTTGGCTACACTTTGGGGCAAAATAAATTGGTTTGTTGGTACTGTATCCTAGTTATCCTAGTTCTTGATTTGCGGGATTTTTTTTTCCCCAAGAGCACCAGCAGGCAAAAAGAAAAATGAAAAAGGACACAGGTACGTCTGAGAAACAGATTAAACAGTTTCTACTTGAAGAACAATGATTAACACCAAGGAGAGAATGTATTCCTGCATTTGGAAAGTTACGTTTATATTTTCCTGATTGTTTCCCAAAAGAATGGGCTGTTTTTCTTGTAATTGTGGGGTGGCCCAGCTAAGAATGCCTCCAGACATGCTGTCTTTTCCAGTTCTAGTATTTGGGGGCTGCAGATTAGGATAACAAGGACATCAGAGCTTAAAGGATCACCTTGTGTGTTAAAGAATCTTGATGCATCTCTCTTCCACGCTGATAAGGATGATGCTAGCTATTTCAGGATAAGTATGAAGATTTCCCGATAATGTTAGATTTAAATATATGTGCTTGTTGAAGGGCAAGTACATTCTCAAGAAGTAAAATAAATGCTGGCGTATTTTTTAAGGAACATGCCAGCTGCTGTCCTTGTGATATTCTAATGCCCACCAAGATATTAAGTTTAGTTTAGTGTGCAGGGAAGTCAATCCTTGTTTCTGAATGGCTGAACTGTAATGTATAAGAGATTTAGTATTGAATAGAGTAGAGTAGAGTAGAGTAGAGTAGAGTAGAGTAGAGTAGAGTAGAGTAGAGTAGAGTAGAGCAGTGCAGTGCAGTGCAGCGCAGCACAGGACAGGACAGGACAGGACAGGACAGGATAGGATAGGATAGGATAGGATAGGATAGGATAGGATAGGATAGGATAGAACAGAACAGAACAGAATAGAAAAAATGGGAATGGGAATGGGAATAGAATAGAATAGAATAGAATAGAATAGAATAGAATAGAATAGAATAGAATAGAATAGAATAGAATAGAATAGAATAGAATAGAATAACAGAGTTGGAAGGGACCTTGGAAGTATTCTAGTCCAACCCCCTGCTTAGGCAGGAAACCCTACACCACTTCAGACAAATGGTTATCCAACATCTTTTTTAAAACTTCCAGTGTTGGAGCATTCACAGCTTCTGGAGGCAAGCTGGTCCACTGATTGATTGTTCTAACTGACAGGAAATTTCTCCTTAGTTCTAACATGAATGTACATAGTCCTTGTATTGACACCTAAAGGGTTTTACGAATGATTTCAGAGATGGCTCTGAATATTTCTGGCTGGTTGACTGACTGACTGGCCTTAACAATAGGAAAATTGTGTTAAGGAAGCAACAAGTAGAAATGGGGAGAATCAATCTTGAATCTTTTCACTGCTGAGGATGGAGTTGCCCAGGTGATAGTAAAAAAAAAAGAGAGAGAGAGAGAGAGATTGATGGTTTGAGTATGTGGATAATTATTGAATAAAAGAATTCAGTCAAGAGAGATTCTGGCCTGAAGAAGAACAGCAAATGGATGATTTGCCACTTAATTGGTATCCAATGCCAGCTGGGACATGAGACAGAAAACATCACAAGTCCTTTTTTCCTCCTTTCCTGTGGAATCCTTGTTGTGAAAATACCAGAAAAATCAACAACATAGCTCATAACTTGCTGGTGCTTTTCATGGCACCCTGCCTGGAGCAACTATTATTTCACCTCTTTTGGTCTGGTGTGGGGATGGGGTGGAGTTGGGTTGGATAGAGCCATCAAAGAAGAGACAAGGAGGGATGCTTTCAAAGATTAACATAAATAGATTAAAGAATAATTGCTCTGGACCTCCAGGCTCCACTATTCATCAATGCCTCTTCATCGAAAAGCCTAGAGAGAGGCAGTAATTTAGTTATTCAGACATTTGAGCAAAAACTGCTTTGTCAAAGGACATTTAAGACTTTAATCTGAAGTTCCACTCACGGGTAAATCTTCCTCTGGTTTGCAGAAGAGAAGATGGTAAAAGCAGCGAAGTAAGGAATATCCTTTCATTAGTTCTAGGATAACAGAAGAAAGAGAGATGATCTATGTTTTAAATAGAGGAAAGCAATTTTTGTCATTTTAGTCTGATGGAGAAATTTACTTACAATAGAATATTGGAACATAGAAATGACTAAGGACTCTAGTGGGAAAAACGTGCACATGTTCTACCTATTTGATCTTGTTGATTGACTGAATCATTCAAATTCATTAAATGTGTATCCCAAACTTTCTTCCAAGAATCTAGTAGTGAACTAGCTCCCAAAAGGCTTCATATGGCCATAAACTTTTGTTTGCCTAGTTGGGTTCATCATGCTAACAGTACCATTGCTGGCCCTCTTCGTATCCTTGCTCTGAATTGGCTCCAGGTTTACACTTGCATGGGAGAGTCCTATTGAACTCAAGAGATATATAACGTCGCCATTATATCTTTCATATTTTGCTTCAAATATGATTGTCTGGAGCCTTCCCTTTCTTTTGGAAGGGATAATCCGAATGTAAACGGTATCTGTACATTTCAGTTCATGGCTTTGCTCACTTCCTAAGGTATGATTTTCTGGTACTTTTGTAAGAATCTAGAAACAATTTCAATGGAATTCAGTGGACTTTATTCTAAGGTAAATGAGTAGAGAATTACAATGTATTTATTTTGGGAAATGCTTGTTTGCTTGGAGGCAGAGGTGGTATTCAGCAGGTTCTGGCCAGTTCTGGAGAACCGGTAGCGAAAATTTTGAATAGTTCAGAGAACTGGCAAATACTTCCTCTGACTGGAGATTTTACAGTATCCTTCCCCTGCCACGCCCACCAAGCCATGCCCAGAGAACCAGTAGTAAAAAAAATTGAATCCCACCACTGCTTGTACCTATTTTTCTTTCCAACCTGTCCGGGATATCAATGCATTCAGGAATGTACTGTTAAAGTATGCTTATCTGATTTTTAGACTCTCTGTTGTTCAAGATATTTGGATGTTAGCATTTCCTATAGGAGGACAGTGATTAGCTTTTATGTTAGGGAAAAAAACTTCTGCCGTTAATCCAGTATTTCTCCTTTACTGCGGAATTGATTTTAGGAAAACTGCTGATCAGAAGTATATAGCATTGTTCTATTTACAAACATTGCTTGCACATTATCTTGATTTTGACTTTCCCTCAATTTGGGAGCTTAATATATACTTGTTTCATACCTCTTATGCTTCACCAAGAGTACTGTACCTGAAACCTTCAAATTTAAGAAGCCCTTCATTATTTCAGGTACATCCCTCTTAAATGAATATAAAAACTTTCTAAATCCCGAAGCCCATGGCAACCGTTTTCCAAATCCGTAAAGAACTATTTGCATAATACTCCCTGACATTTGTATTTGAGTTATTTATGACAAAAAGCATCATTTGAATTAGCAGAGCCAGGGATGGGGAAACAGCTCCCATTAAGGAGAGCAGCACTCATCTAAATGGCTGTACTGGAAATGAATTAATCACCCGTGTGAATACACTCTGGATGCATCAAAACGTTGAGGCATTATGAAGCTAGTCCTATGTCTGGATCTCTAATGAAGGGGAATAATCATAGCACATTTTCTTAAGAGGTTGACAGCCCTTAGGGCTTCACATGTAAAGGGTCTGTGGCGGAGTGGGATTCAAAAAAATTTAACAACCGGTTCTGTTGGCGTGGCTTAGGTGGTGGGCGTGGCTTGGTGGTCATGGTGACTGGTTTGACGTGGCTTGGTGGTCATGTTATTGACTGGGTGTGGCCAACTCAATATCACTCACAACGAGGCATGCATCTCCTCCCCTGGCCTCTCATGACTGTGGGGATGCTGCAACAGTCGTAAGTGTGAAAAATGGTCATAAGTCACTTTTCAGTGCTATTGTAACTTTGAATGGTCACTCCACATAAGCAAAGTACCATCAAAGGAGGGGAAAAAAACTCCAGAGAAGTTCCTGAGACAGGAAGTCTAGTCCTGCCAAGAATGTAATAAGGGTTAACACAGAGGCAGTTTCTGTAAGCAACACCAGAATGTTTCCTTCCTGCCCTCCTTACAGGATTAGGCCAGTAATTTCTTCTGACAACCGGTTCTCCGAACTGCTTCGAATGTTAACAAATAGGTGCGAACTGGTGGAATCCCACCCCTGGTCTATGGTAAGTCTAAGGTACAGAGATTATGTGGAACTCTTTACATATAGTATTAACCGAAGATTTTGTAATACTTTGCCTTCTGCCTTTGACTGCTTTGCATACATCCCCAATTGCTTAGCTTTCTAATTCACACCCATTGGGCATGTGCTGACATGTGACTTGCCGAGCCAGTCCATAACATTTTCTTTCTCTGACCTCCCAGTCACACTTCCTGCCATTGCATTTCGTCTCTATGCTTCAGTTTTTGCCATTTGCCTCAGGAACCGAAAAGAACACACAACTTCCAGGGAATGCATGGTTTGTTTGTTTTTCTTCGGCTGATGTTGTAGGGTGAAATCGAAGGTTGACTGAGACCATGACAAAGAAGTTGTTCTGTTCTCTTTGCCCAGAACAACCCCAGTTCCCAATGCTTTCTCAAATACATACGCACCTCTTATTTGCAATAGATGGAAAACTTTATACCATGGGGGCGGAATTTGCTTCCTGCTAGCATAAACAAATTTGGAGGAAGGGAGGAATGTGAAAACCTCCATTTTCCCATTCCATTAACTATTTTGTGAAGCTCTGTGATAAAAAAAAAATATATCTATTAGCCAGAATGAACGATGCTGACTGGATCATCAGATTTCATCTGAGCTCCCATCCTGTTGGATTCAGGATCTGTACCATTAAACAGTGTCCTTTTCCAGTTCTTTAATCCTAGTCAGTCCTAGGCATCTTATGCCTTTTATCCAGAGTTATGGAGGGTTGGACTTAAAGACAGCTGAGTGTGCTCAGTTTTGATGCTTGAACCTGTAATCACAGTTAACATGAAAGTAAATCCTTGTTGGCTTTAATTAGAGATTTATTTCTAGGTAAATATGAATAGGACGGGGCTTTTGTATAAATCTTCTCGTTAATTTCATCTACAGCACCAACAACGTTTGAGCTCCCACCTACTGAATCCTATGCTGTGCATCTCATAAGCAAAGATAATTTATCCCAGCTGAACTTGTCACCAGAATAGTGTGCGGTGTAACCAAGTCGTTGATGCACTTGTGGAAGTGCAACCTCGTTCATTGTAACATCAGTGACAAGGAATATTTTTTTAAAAAAAATTCATTGCGATATAGCACGATGGTTAAGAAGCTGCATTTGGAACAGGATCACCCAGCCACAATCCTGCCTGCATGTGAGTCAGTTGTGGTCTATTTCACTGTTGTGAAGTAAGCCAACCTGTCATGGTATTTGGGAATGACCATAAGAGATGAGACGCAGCCAAGGGGATAATTAAATAAAAGGCAGCCTACAGCAGGAAAGTGTGTGGACAAGTGATTCAGAAGGGACCATCCTGGTTTTGGAGGGTGAAAAGAGGAAGCATTTGCTCAAGGCATGGATATATATAACATTTATGGGCCTCTGCCATAGATACAGCATCCTAATACCCCATAGACTTACCAGTGGTGGGATTCAAAATTTTTTTATTACTGGTTCTATGAGTGTGGTTTGGTGGGCATGGCAGGGGAAGGATACTGTAAAATCTCCATTCCCTCCCCACCCCACTAACCTGCTTTCCAGCTCGGTTTTCCTGTGCAGGGCAACAAAAGAAGACCCAGCCAATCAGCTGGGACTCAGGAGGCAGAGAATAGATGGGGGTGGGGCCAGTCAGAGGTGGGAGTTTCCGGTTCTCCAAACTCCTCAAAATTCCACTACTGGTTTTCCAGGGCTGGTCAGAACCTGCTGAGACTTACACAGTCTGTTAATTTGAGTTTTCTTAAGAAGACAAGCTGCAACCATGGCTACAGTAGCTGGAGATCATCTTCAACCAGATCAGTGGTGGGATTCAAATGTTTTTACTACTGGTTCTGTGAGTGTGGCTTGGTGGGCGTGGCAGGGGAAGGATATTGAAAAATCTCCAGTCAGAGGTGGTATTGGCCGGTTCTCCAAACTACTCCAAATTTCCTCTACCGGTTCTCCAGAACAGGTGAGAACCTGCTGAATGCCGCCTCTGATCCGGATACAGTGCAGCCATATTTAAGTTGCCACAAACAACAGTCAGCTACAGAAATAGCCCTGCCAACTGCCAGAGGGAGCAACGTGTTGGGGGAAAGAGGAAAAGAGAGGAAACAAGGAATCTGTAAAGAAATGTGTGTTTTAGCAGTTACCTTTTCATCTTCGCTTCCAATCACCAGTCGACGGAGCTCTGCACGCTGACCACTCAGTACTAACCAGTCTTGGAACATTTGCCAGTTGGTTTTGAACTTCTTCCCCTTTACTGTCCCTCTCTGACCCATGGTGGGAGCCCAATAGGTTCAGCCCTCCATAACAGATTTACATGTGACCCTTGCATAGCTTGCCTGGAGTGAAAAAAATGGAAAGGACAAGGAACAGAAGGGAACAAACTGCTGCGTCGTGTCTACATATCTGGCCTGCACTTAACTCCCTTGTTCCCATCCCATAGATATCGCAAGGCAATTGTAAGTGAGAAACTAGGCCCGTGTAGTTTGTTAGGGTGTAAGGAAAATGCTGATTTGGAAGACCGTTTTGACATGAAAGGCTTCCTACAGCCCTCTCCTTCGTTGTCAGTGAACGTTGTGGAGAAATCTCACACACAGCCTTTCTCAAAAGCAACTTTGCTGAGTCTGTTCCTCTGGTGTCCCATCCAAGACCATGGAGGATTGGGTTGTCTCCTCCTATTGAGAACACAGTTTCCCTCCCAGCCTTCTTTTCTTCCCCTTTTCTTTTGGGGCTGGGTGTGTGTGTGTGTGTGCTTGCGTGCGTGCATGCGTTTCCCCCTCTC
>NW_020772107.1:0-10000 GCF_900518735.1 Pseudonaja textilis | reverse complement strand
CCTTCCATTTTTTTTATATCATAACAAATCACCTAATGAGTTTCCATTGTTGAGGTAGGTTGAACCTGGTCTCTCCTGATCTTATATCTTTACATTATACCATATTATATTTGAGGTCTTCATTTCATGCAAGCTCACCATAAGCCATTTCCCTGGATCCTTGTGGAGAGAAGGAAAAAAAAAACAGAATTGTTTCCTTGTCCAGCTGGTAACCCCAATTGTATATATGATAAACAACTAAACCATTGCAAGCTTCTACTATCTTTCTACTTCTACTATTGAAGCTGTACAAGGCTATTTAGCTTCACAGAGGTTAATAACATTTAGAATGCAGATGCTTAAGGGGTATTTGAAGGCTTTCAACTTTTCTTTTCCATTTGACTAAATTGTATAGATCGACACATTGAAAGTCTGAGCGCTGCCATTTGTTAAAACTCAGGTTGATTTGTTTAGACCGAAGATAATTACCGAACTAGACAGAGGAAAGTCTCTCAGATCCTTTTTTGTGTCTGAGAACAATGGCTGTTTTAGTAAATACAAGCCTAAATTGGAACTTAAGGTCTGATGGAAGCAAAGAGTAGAAATCAGTGTTTATCGTGGAATTACAGAGAAAATTGGATTCTCCTTTAAACTGGAATTGGAACACCAGTGAAAATCTCCCATTGCAACTGGAAATTATCAGTGGGAGTGCTGAGTCCTCTTCTAAGCACACATCCTGAGGTAAAATTAAGTTGCAGATCTTTCCAAAGTGAAATTGTATAATTTTAAGAGCTTGTGGGAGAGGGACATACGATCCGCAGCATTCAAAACCATACATTGCTTTACTTCCTCATAATTCTTTGAAGCGAGAGGTATTACGGTTTGAATCCTACCATGGGGCCCTCATCTAGGTAACCGATTTAAGGTGTCATGAAAGGGCAGCCAATGGGTAGTTATTTATCAGAGTTTTATTGCCAGAAATGGGGTAAGAATGTTTGGGGGATTTTCTAGCTCATGTGCCAGAAAAAACTTGGCTAACTGTTGTAGCTCTTGCTTTGATTGGATTGGATAGGTATTCCCATTCCTGTTCTGCCTCGGGCAGAAAAAAAAAAGTTATAAACCAGACCTTGTAAAATAGATAACTCTTCTACTTGGGTATTTATATAGCCTCTCCCTCCTTCCATCCTCCAGTCTTCTCCCAACAAGCCCAGATATTTAAGCAAGAAATCTTTTGTCTGAGACATGAGTGGGCCATTTTCTACTGAAGTCTCTCCCAAGTGCCATGATAAGTGTTGAGGAAACAATTCTTAACTGATGTGAGGGTTTCTTTTAATGTTTAACCCAATGAATAAGCTTAAAACATTAACCTTACCTTAGTTCCCAAAGGGGGGAAAAAGTAACATACTAGAGAAAATTCTGGAAAATCCCAGGCCAGTGCACTTATAAGGACACACTTTTGTGCAGCTTTTTATACCAGCAGAAGCACCACAAAATGATATCCACCTTGATTTAATCTTAAAGTACTAATATATACGGCCAGTATTTGATTTACAACCATTTTTGAAGTTACAACAGCACTGAAAAAAGGGGCTTTTGACCGTTTTCACACTTACGAATGTGGGAGCATCCCCATGCTCACATGGATCAAAATTCAGATGCTTGACAATTGACTCATATTTATGACAGGGATCACCTTTTGCGACCTTCTGACAAGCAAAGTCAATGGAGAAGCCAGATTTCACTCAGTGAGGGTGTTACTAACTCAGGAATGCAGGGATATCAGTGTTTCACTTAACAACGGTGGCAAGTAAAGGACGTACATGGGGCAAAACTCACTTAACAATGGAAATTTGGGGCTCAGTTGTGGTTGTCCATCAAGGATTAACTGTAGTAGGGAACTTTCAATACATACTAATCTTTAGGCCGGTGAGAATGTAAAGCAGTTGTCCTGGGCCATACAGGGACAACATTCTAATACCCTTTAGCAAAGTTTGAAATTTTCTTTAGATTTCTGTTTTACCAACATGAATTAATTAAAAACAAAGCTATTATTTCAAAATAACACTAGCATTTCTTATAAAGAAGTGGCATTGCAAGGGCTGGTGAAAAGATCTCAACAAGAATGAAGCAAATAAAATGGGTTTTGAATAAAAGGTGGAAGAATTAAGCAAATGTTTAAAGAATATCTCTTGAAAAGGAAAGAAGTGTCCATAGCAGAGGTTGGGAAAGTTAAAAAAATCAGATTGATGGCTGTAACTGTTTATCAAATGTTGCTCCGACAGGATTTTGATACCATGGTTATGTATAGTTTAGTTTAGTTTACTTGATTGTCATTGCACATCGTATAATGAAATTAAATACCATCTTCAGTGTACTATACAGTAGAATTCAATAGAGTTACTGCCCTGGGATAGAAGCTGTTTTTCAGCCTATTTGTCCTTGTTTTTATTATTCTGTACCGTCTGCCAGATGGTAATAGTTCAAAAAAAGGGTGCCCGGGATGGGATGGATCTTTGAGAATGTTTTGAACTTTCTTAAGGCAGCGGGAGCTATAAAGCTCTTCCAAAGAGGGGAGAGAGGGCAACCAATGATCTTCTGGGCAATGACATTAACCCTCTGGAGTGCTAGCCTACCTGCCACTGTGCAATTGGCAAACCATACACAGGTGTAGTAAGTTAAGATACTCTCTATGCTGCAGCGGGAGAAGGTCACCAGCAGTTTTTTATTCAGTTGTTGTTTTCTGAAAAGTCTCAGGTAGTTGTGGCCACCATTTCAACTTTTTAAAAACTTCTCCCTGCATCTCTCCCCACAACCATCCTTACGTAAGGTCAGAATAGTGAGGGGTCAGGCTATACCTATATGTGGGGTATGCTATTACTGCAGGAGGCCAGATGAGTATCTCTTGAATTTAATCTGCTGTAGTGTGTAAAACGTGCCTGCAGAAGGAAAGTAGATTTTCATTGTCATTAGTTAAAGCGGGTACAGCTCTCATTGTCAAGGCTGGGCAAATTATAATAAATGTCAAAGCGAAGAAATCTGTAAATAGCATTTCAATGAATATGTCAGAAACCAGATATCTACATTGTCGCCTGCTTGGCTCTTACCTTGCCCATCCCAGTTATTTGGCTACACTTTGGGGCAAAATAAATTGGTTTGTTGGTACTGTATCCTAGTTATCCTAGTTCTTGATTTGCGGGATTTTTTTTTCCCCAAGAGCACCAGCAGGCAAAAAGAAAAATGAAAAAGGACACAGGTACGTCTGAGAAACAGATTAAACAGTTTCTACTTGAAGAACAATGATTAACACCAAGGAGAGAATGTATTCCTGCATTTGGAAAGTTACGTTTATATTTTCCTGATTGTTTCCCAAAAGAATGGGCTGTTTTTCTTGTAATTGTGGGGTGGCCCAGCTAAGAATGCCTCCAGACATGCTGTCTTTTCCAGTTCTAGTATTTGGGGGCTGCAGATTAGGATAACAAGGACATCAGAGCTTAAAGGATCACCTTGTGTGTTAAAGAATCTTGATGCATCTCTCTTCCACGCTGATAAGGATGATGCTAGCTATTTCAGGATAAGTATGAAGATTTCCCGATAATGTTAGATTTAAATATATGTGCTTGTTGAAGGGCAAGTACATTCTCAAGAAGTAAAATAAATGCTGGCGTATTTTTTAAGGAACATGCCAGCTGCTGTCCTTGTGATATTCTAATGCCCACCAAGATATTAAGTTTAGTTTAGTGTGCAGGGAAGTCAATCCTTGTTTCTGAATGGCTGAACTGTAATGTATAAGAGATTTAGTATTGAATAGAGTAGAGTAGAGTAGAGTAGAGTAGAGTAGAGTAGAGTAGAGTAGAGTAGAGTAGAGTAGAGCAGTGCAGTGCAGTGCAGCGCAGCACAGGACAGGACAGGACAGGACAGGACAGGATAGGATAGGATAGGATAGGATAGGATAGGATAGGATAGGATAGGATAGAACAGAACAGAACAGAATAGAAAAAATGGGAATGGGAATGGGAATAGAATAGAATAGAATAGAATAGAATAGAATAGAATAGAATAGAATAGAATAGAATAGAATAGAATAGAATAGAATAGAATAGAATAACAGAGTTGGAAGGGACCTTGGAAGTATTCTAGTCCAACCCCCTGCTTAGGCAGGAAACCCTACACCACTTCAGACAAATGGTTATCCAACATCTTTTTTAAAACTTCCAGTGTTGGAGCATTCACAGCTTCTGGAGGCAAGCTGGTCCACTGATTGATTGTTCTAACTGACAGGAAATTTCTCCTTAGTTCTAACATGAATGTACATAGTCCTTGTATTGACACCTAAAGGGTTTTACGAATGATTTCAGAGATGGCTCTGAATATTTCTGGCTGGTTGACTGACTGACTGGCCTTAACAATAGGAAAATTGTGTTAAGGAAGCAACAAGTAGAAATGGGGAGAATCAATCTTGAATCTTTTCACTGCTGAGGATGGAGTTGCCCAGGTGATAGTAAAAAAAAAAGAGAGAGAGAGAGAGAGATTGATGGTTTGAGTATGTGGATAATTATTGAATAAAAGAATTCAGTCAAGAGAGATTCTGGCCTGAAGAAGAACAGCAAATGGATGATTTGCCACTTAATTGGTATCCAATGCCAGCTGGGACATGAGACAGAAAACATCACAAGTCCTTTTTTCCTCCTTTCCTGTGGAATCCTTGTTGTGAAAATACCAGAAAAATCAACAACATAGCTCATAACTTGCTGGTGCTTTTCATGGCACCCTGCCTGGAGCAACTATTATTTCACCTCTTTTGGTCTGGTGTGGGGATGGGGTGGAGTTGGGTTGGATAGAGCCATCAAAGAAGAGACAAGGAGGGATGCTTTCAAAGATTAACATAAATAGATTAAAGAATAATTGCTCTGGACCTCCAGGCTCCACTATTCATCAATGCCTCTTCATCGAAAAGCCTAGAGAGAGGCAGTAATTTAGTTATTCAGACATTTGAGCAAAAACTGCTTTGTCAAAGGACATTTAAGACTTTAATCTGAAGTTCCACTCACGGGTAAATCTTCCTCTGGTTTGCAGAAGAGAAGATGGTAAAAGCAGCGAAGTAAGGAATATCCTTTCATTAGTTCTAGGATAACAGAAGAAAGAGAGATGATCTATGTTTTAAATAGAGGAAAGCAATTTTTGTCATTTTAGTCTGATGGAGAAATTTACTTACAATAGAATATTGGAACATAGAAATGACTAAGGACTCTAGTGGGAAAAACGTGCACATGTTCTACCTATTTGATCTTGTTGATTGACTGAATCATTCAAATTCATTAAATGTGTATCCCAAACTTTCTTCCAAGAATCTAGTAGTGAACTAGCTCCCAAAAGGCTTCATATGGCCATAAACTTTTGTTTGCCTAGTTGGGTTCATCATGCTAACAGTACCATTGCTGGCCCTCTTCGTATCCTTGCTCTGAATTGGCTCCAGGTTTACACTTGCATGGGAGAGTCCTATTGAACTCAAGAGATATATAACGTCGCCATTATATCTTTCATATTTTGCTTCAAATATGATTGTCTGGAGCCTTCCCTTTCTTTTGGAAGGGATAATCCGAATGTAAACGGTATCTGTACATTTCAGTTCATGGCTTTGCTCACTTCCTAAGGTATGATTTTCTGGTACTTTTGTAAGAATCTAGAAACAATTTCAATGGAATTCAGTGGACTTTATTCTAAGGTAAATGAGTAGAGAATTACAATGTATTTATTTTGGGAAATGCTTGTTTGCTTGGAGGCAGAGGTGGTATTCAGCAGGTTCTGGCCAGTTCTGGAGAACCGGTAGCGAAAATTTTGAATAGTTCAGAGAACTGGCAAATACTTCCTCTGACTGGAGATTTTACAGTATCCTTCCCCTGCCACGCCCACCAAGCCATGCCCAGAGAACCAGTAGTAAAAAAAATTGAATCCCACCACTGCTTGTACCTATTTTTCTTTCCAACCTGTCCGGGATATCAATGCATTCAGGAATGTACTGTTAAAGTATGCTTATCTGATTTTTAGACTCTCTGTTGTTCAAGATATTTGGATGTTAGCATTTCCTATAGGAGGACAGTGATTAGCTTTTATGTTAGGGAAAAAAACTTCTGCCGTTAATCCAGTATTTCTCCTTTACTGCGGAATTGATTTTAGGAAAACTGCTGATCAGAAGTATATAGCATTGTTCTATTTACAAACATTGCTTGCACATTATCTTGATTTTGACTTTCCCTCAATTTGGGAGCTTAATATATACTTGTTTCATACCTCTTATGCTTCACCAAGAGTACTGTACCTGAAACCTTCAAATTTAAGAAGCCCTTCATTATTTCAGGTACATCCCTCTTAAATGAATATAAAAACTTTCTAAATCCCGAAGCCCATGGCAACCGTTTTCCAAATCCGTAAAGAACTATTTGCATAATACTCCCTGACATTTGTATTTGAGTTATTTATGACAAAAAGCATCATTTGAATTAGCAGAGCCAGGGATGGGGAAACAGCTCCCATTAAGGAGAGCAGCACTCATCTAAATGGCTGTACTGGAAATGAATTAATCACCCGTGTGAATACACTCTGGATGCATCAAAACGTTGAGGCATTATGAAGCTAGTCCTATGTCTGGATCTCTAATGAAGGGGAATAATCATAGCACATTTTCTTAAGAGGTTGACAGCCCTTAGGGCTTCACATGTAAAGGGTCTGTGGCGGAGTGGGATTCAAAAAAATTTAACAACCGGTTCTGTTGGCGTGGCTTAGGTGGTGGGCGTGGCTTGGTGGTCATGGTGACTGGTTTGACGTGGCTTGGTGGTCATGTTATTGACTGGGTGTGGCCAACTCAATATCACTCACAACGAGGCATGCATCTCCTCCCCTGGCCTCTCATGACTGTGGGGATGCTGCAACAGTCGTAAGTGTGAAAAATGGTCATAAGTCACTTTTCAGTGCTATTGTAACTTTGAATGGTCACTCCACATAAGCAAAGTACCATCAAAGGAGGGGAAAAAAACTCCAGAGAAGTTCCTGAGACAGGAAGTCTAGTCCTGCCAAGAATGTAATAAGGGTTAACACAGAGGCAGTTTCTGTAAGCAACACCAGAATGTTTCCTTCCTGCCCTCCTTACAGGATTAGGCCAGTAATTTCTTCTGACAACCGGTTCTCCGAACTGCTTCGAATGTTAACAAATAGGTGCGAACTGGTGGAATCCCACCCCTGGTCTATGGTAAGTCTAAGGTACAGAGATTATGTGGAACTCTTTACATATAGTATTAACCGAAGATTTTGTAATACTTTGCCTTCTGCCTTTGACTGCTTTGCATACATCCCCAATTGCTTAGCTTTCTAATTCACACCCATTGGGCATGTGCTGACATGTGACTTGCCGAGCCAGTCCATAACATTTTCTTTCTCTGACCTCCCAGTCACACTTCCTGCCATTGCATTTCGTCTCTATGCTTCAGTTTTTGCCATTTGCCTCAGGAACCGAAAAGAACACACAACTTCCAGGGAATGCATGGTTTGTTTGTTTTTCTTCGGCTGATGTTGTAGGGTGAAATCGAAGGTTGACTGAGACCATGACAAAGAAGTTGTTCTGTTCTCTTTGCCCAGAACAACCCCAGTTCCCAATGCTTTCTCAAATACATACGCACCTCTTATTTGCAATAGATGGAAAACTTTATACCATGGGGGCGGAATTTGCTTCCTGCTAGCATAAACAAATTTGGAGGAAGGGAGGAATGTGAAAACCTCCATTTTCCCATTCCATTAACTATTTTGTGAAGCTCTGTGATAAAAAAAAAATATATCTATTAGCCAGAATGAACGATGCTGACTGGATCATCAGATTTCATCTGAGCTCCCATCCTGTTGGATTCAGGATCTGTACCATTAAACAGTGTCCTTTTCCAGTTCTTTAATCCTAGTCAGTCCTAGGCATCTTATGCCTTTTATCCAGAGTTATGGAGGGTTGGACTTAAAGACAGCTGAGTGTGCTCAGTTTTGATGCTTGAACCTGTAATCACAGTTAACATGAAAGTAAATCCTTGTTGGCTTTAATTAGAGATTTATTTCTAGGTAAATATGAATAGGACGGGGCTTTTGTATAAATCTTCTCGTTAATTTCATCTACAGCACCAACAACGTTTGAGCTCCCACCTACTGAATCCTATGCTGTGCATCTCATAAGCAAAGATAATTTATCCCAGCTGAACTTGTCACCAGAATAGTGTGCGGTGTAACCAAGTCGTTGATGCACTTGTGGAAGTGCAACCTCGTTCATTGTAACATCAGTGACAAGGAATATTTTTTTAAAAAAAATTCATTGCGATATAGCACGATGGTTAAGAAGCTGCATTTGGAACAGGATCACCCAGCCACAATCCTGCCTGCATGTGAGTCAGTTGTGGTCTATTTCACTGTTGTGAAGTAAGCCAACCTGTCATGGTATTTGGGAATGACCATAAGAGATGAGACGCAGCCAAGGGGATAATTAAATAAAAGGCAGCCTACAGCAGGAAAGTGTGTGGACAAGTGATTCAGAAGGGACCATCCTGGTTTTGGAGGGTGAAAAGAGGAAGCATTTGCTCAAGGCATGGATATATATAACATTTATGGGCCTCTGCCATAGATACAGCATCCTAATACCCCATAGACTTACCAGTGGTGGGATTCAAAATTTTTTTATTACTGGTTCTATGAGTGTGGTTTGGTGGGCATGGCAGGGGAAGGATACTGTAAAATCTCCATTCCCTCCCCACCCCACTAACCTGCTTTCCAGCTCGGTTTTCCTGTGCAGGGCAACAAAAGAAGACCCAGCCAATCAGCTGGGACTCAGGAGGCAGAGAATAGATGGGGGTGGGGCCAGTCAGAGGTGGGAGTTTCCGGTTCTCCAAACTCCTCAAAATTCCACTACTGGTTTTCCAGGGCTGGTCAGAACCTGCTGAGACTTACACAGTCTGTTAATTTGAGTTTTCTTAAGAAGACAAGCTGCAACCATGGCTACAGTAGCTGGAGATCATCTTCAACCAGATCAGTGGTGGGATTCAAATGTTTTTACTACTGGTTCTGTGAGTGTGGCTTGGTGGGCGTGGCAGGGGAAGGATATTGAAAAATCTCCAGTCAGAGGTGGTATTGGCCGGTTCTCCAAACTACTCCAAATTTCCTCTACCGGTTCTCCAGAACAGGTGAGAACCTGCTGAATGCCGCCTCTGATCCGGATACAGTGCAGCCATATTTAAGTTGCCACAAACAACAGTCAGCTACAGAAATAGCCCTGCCAACTGCCAGAGGGAGCAACGTGTTGGGGGAAAGAGGAAAAGAGAGGAAACAAGGAATCTGTAAAGAAATGTGTGTTTTAGCAGTTACCTTTTCATCTTCGCTTCCAATCACCAGTCGACGGAGCTCTGCACGCTGACCACTCAGTACTAACCAGTCTTGGAACATTTGCCAGTTGGTTTTGAACTTCTTCCCCTTTACTGTCCCTCTCTGACCCATGGTGGGAGCCCAATAGGTTCAGCCCTCCATAACAGATTTACATGTGACCCTTGCATAGCTTGCCTGGAGTGAAAAAAATGGAAAGGACAAGGAACAGAAGGGAACAAACTGCTGCGTCGTGTCTACATATCTGGCCTGCACTTAACTCCCTTGTTCCCATCCCATAGATATCGCAAGGCAATTGTAAGTGAGAAACTAGGCCCGTGTAGTTTGTTAGGGTGTAAGGAAAATGCTGATTTGGAAGACCGTTTTGACATGAAAGGCTTCCTACAGCCCTCTCCTTCGTTGTCAGTGAACGTTGTGGAGAAATCTCACACACAGCCTTTCTCAAAAGCAACTTTGCTGAGTCTGTTCCTCTGGTGTCCCATCCAAGACCATGGAGGATTGGGTTGTCTCCTCCTATTGAGAACACAGTTTCCCTCCCAGCCTTCTTTTCTTCCCCTTTTCTTTTGGGGCTGGGTGTGTGTGTGTGTGTGTGCTTGCGTGCGTGCATGCGTTTCCCCCTCTC
>NW_020772104.1:0-11030 GCF_900518735.1 Pseudonaja textilis | reverse complement strand
GTAAGTTGACTGACACTGAGAGGAGATGGGCCATCTGGGAAAAGGAAGCTTTTGCAGTTCGTTGGGCTCTACTAACCTGGAGACATTTCTTGGAAGGAGCGAAACACCCATTTGAGGTATGGACTGACCATAAGAATTTGGAGGCCTTAAAGACACCTCGAAAATTATCTCCTAAGCAAGTTAGGTGGGCCCAGTATTTCAAACGATTCAATTTCTCCTTGAAGTACATCCCAGGAGGAAATTTTTTTATGGCAGATGCTTTATCTAGAATGCCTCAGTACAACAGCGTTCATCAAGAAGTGATAAGGCCGATTGTATCAACCACACAGCTGGCCACCCCAGTGGTCACCAGAGTGCAAAAGAAGAAGGAAGAGGCAGAACTGTCCAATGTCTTGATGGAGAGATTTAAGGAAGTGTTGAAAACAGATGAGTGGTTCCTAGGGAATGTGAATAACTCCACCGTTAGAGATGGCTTGGCCTGGGTGGGAGTGAAATTGTACGTACCACAGACCTTGAGAAGCCAAGTGTGACAACAGACCCATGATTCCAAGGCGGCTGGTCACTTTGGTTTCATGAAGACCTTACACCTGGTTAAGTGACAGTTCTGGTGGCCTTCATTGAAAAAAGACATTGAGACTTATGTAGCTAGCTGTCCAGTTTGTGCCTCAGCCAAAAGACCAGGTCTGTTACAGAATGTGGTAAGCCACCAGGTCTGTTACAGAATGTGGCCAGGCCAACTGCTCCTTGGAAGGAAATCTCCATGGATTTTATAGTAGACTTACCCGAGAGCACTGGACACATGGTTATCTGGGTGGTAACCGATTTGTTCTCCAAGCAGGCACATTTCATACCTTGCTCCAAGATTCCCTCGGCGAAATCGTTAGTTAAACTCTTCATCATACATATCTATAGACTGCATGGTGTCCCTGAGTGTATAATTTCTGATTGAGGGGTCCAATTTACCTCAAACTTTTGGAGGGAATTTTTGAAATTACTAGGCTCCACCCAGGGCTTAAGCTCCACCACCATCCCCAAACTAATGGGGCCTGTGAGAGAACCAACACAGTGTTGGAGCAATACCTCAGATGTTACATAAACTATCAGCAGGACAACTGGGCTGATCTGCTGCCTTTTGAGGAGGTGGCATACAACAATTCTGTCCACAGGAGTAGGTGGCCATGGGGCCATGGCCCATTCAAGGTGGCCATGGGACAAGATTTTGTACCCATACCTGAGCTTCCTCATGAAAGACCCAATGTCCAGTCGTTGGCTGAGTGGATATCTCAACTCCAACTCAATTGGCCAGTCACCCATAAAGCATTGGATGATGCACATCAGTTTTTATCAAAATATGTCAAGGTCAACGGACAGAGGCCTCATCACCACCTGAAGATACACACATGATCATATTCAGAACTTTTAATTGGAAGAGTCTTTTGGACTTTGGGGGTGGGAACAATTCCATCCCTTTGTATATGTGATCTGCGCGCCAAATTCTTTAGATTCAGAATTCAACCTGTAGCTTCCACTTTGATTTTCAGTAAAAGAAAAATCTTTGCTCTAACTATGGAGTCTGAATATTTCTTTCTTGGATTTTGAATGGAGCACAGACTGACACAGTTAGATTTGTAAACATTTGAAAAACTATTTTATAATATTGATATTTAGATTAGGAATTTCATAGCACTTATAGATATATAGATTAGAAGTACTTAAAATATAAATAGAGGAATTTGATACAATATTAAGATCTACAAACCCAGGTATTTGATTTAGCAAATAGCCTTAAAACTGTTTTGGAGAATATATATTGAAAAGAGTGATTAGTTTATTAAGAGATTAATTAATTAGAGCAGTAGCCATTGCCATTTGATACTCTTCAATGCTAATTTGGGATAACCTGTTTAGTATAATACAAAAAGAGAAACGGATTTTACAAGAAATGACCTCTACAACTAGTATAACATTTAAATCTGGAAATAAGATTACCTCAACACAAACAACTGCGGTGGCATCGTCCTCAGTGATGGCACAAAAGACAATTGAGGAAACATTATCTGGAGAGAAACAACCTCCCATCATGAATGCTAATATCCAAGCGACTCTTCTTACATTACAAGAATCTATACTGAAACTTCAGGAAATAATGATGAAAAACCATTCTGAAACAAGAGCTGATACAAATGATTTTTAAAAAGAGATGGGGAACTTAAAGGGAGAAATGAAATTAGACATCTCAAAACTGGATCTAAAAATTGAAATAATACAGCAAGCACTAGAGAGAAATGAATCAACACTAAAGGAGGTTGAGAAAAGGATGGAACAAACTGAGAAGAAGCTGGAAATGGTTGGTGAGCAAGTAAGAAACATGAGCAAAGAAATGGATGACTCCTTGATCTATCTGGAAATGGACAAGGCCACAGCATATCTGAGATTCCAGAACATAAGAGGATTTGGAACAAGTGATGGTAGGAATATTAGCAGAACTGTTGGGAAAAGGTAAGGGTAATATTCTGAAAGAACTAGACGAAGTCTACACAGAGAGCACAAATTATGCAAAACGTCATAAATATCCAAATGAGGTCCATGTAAGATTTGCCAGAAGAAAGGTTCGGGATGTTATATATAAAAATCTAGAGAAGAAACAATTACATATAAAGGAAAAGAAGTCTTGGTGCTTAAACATATTTCAAGAAGAGAGAGAGAGCAAAGGCAAGACTATAAATCCTTGGCGAACCAATTAAACCAAAAAGGCATTATATTAAGATGGCTAATCCCAGAGGGGATGTTAATTTCATGGGAAGAAAGAAAAATCAGAATAGATTCCGTGGAAAAAGCCCAAGAATTCTATGAACGATTGGTAGGCCCTGAAGAATCGAGTAGTAAAGATGAACTAGAATCAAATTCGCAAGATGATCAAGACTATCAAAAGAATGGAGATAGGAATTTTAGGGATTCAAAAATCATACAATAATAACGAGAGAGAGAAGAACCAAAGACACATAATCAGCTACAAAGAGAGACAGGAGTAACTACAAAACAAAGAGCAAGAATCAATTAGCTAATGGACGAGGAAAAGAAAATATTATCAATTAATATAAATGGCCTGAACTCTAGGATAAAAAGGAAAAGAATACTAACCAAACTAATTAAACAAAATGCAGATATAATATGCTTACAAGAAACTCATATAAGGAAGGAAGATGAAAAATATCTAAAATGCCCCAAGCTAGGGAAATTGTATATGTCACCAGCAGACCTCGGGAAAAAGAAAGGGATAGCAGTATACGTGAAAGAGGATATGAAAGCAGAGCTAATTTGGACAGATCCTAATGGAAGAATTCTGATGTTACAAATTTGGATTAAATCAATCCCAATTCTACTAGTAGTAATTTATGCTCCTAATAACCAAAAACCATTTTTTAAACAACTACATGGAAAAATAGTGGAACTAGAAAAAAGGAATATTTGTATCTTGGGGGGACTTCAATGCCATTGTGGACCATCAGAAAGATCACAGTAGTGTGGCGGGGGGGAGAGGAGAAAGAGAGAATTACCAAAAGCATGTGAGGAAATAATGATTGAACTAAATTTGATAGATATGTGAAGGAAATTAAATCTGGAGAAAAAGCAATTTACATTTTATTCCAATCCACATCAGTCATGGACACAAATCGATATGGTGTGGATGAATGGTGAGCTAGCAAATGAGTTAAAAGAGATTGAAATTTTACCTAACGAATGGGCAGATCATAATCCAATTCAGATAGTGTGGAAAGGTAAGAAAAAACCAAGGAAAAGGTGGACTCTAAATACACAGCTAACTAAAGAGAAAGAATTTATGAATAAACTTAAGGAGGAATTAGACTACTTCTTAAAAGAAAATAATAATGAGGCAACTACGAAACAGAATATTTTGGACACAATGAAGGCAATAATAAGAGGCACAACGATATCATACATTGCTAGGAGAAATAAAGAAAAATATGCCCAACAAAACAAATTAAAACAAAGAATTAAAGAATTAGAAATCCAGTTACAAAACACCCCAAAAGATTGTAAATTGCAAAACCAGATGATAATAACTAAACACAAATTAAATTTAATTGAACAGGAAGGAATGGTTTCAAAGTTGAATATAGTTAGATAGATAGACTTTGAACAGGCCAATAAACCAGGAAGATGATTGTCCTATAAACTTAAAAAAGAGAAACAGAAAAGATTGATTTACCAATTAATAGATGAAAATGGGGATGCCCAACAGGGAATAGACCAGAAAAAAGAAATGGCATGTAAATTTTTTGAAGACCTTTATAAAAAGAAGGAGGCAAATGAGGACATGATAAGAAACTATTTGGGTGCAACAAAAGATAAAATAATTGGGGAGGAGATGAAGGAAATGTTAATTAGAGAGATTATGTGGCCTGAGCTAAAAACAGCAATAGAAAATCAAAAGAACAATAAAACCCCAGGACCTGATGGGATTCCAGGGGAACTACATAAGAAAATAGGAGAACAAATAGCACCTCTCATGGTGGAAGTATATAATGAGGTTCTACTTGCAGCTAGAATACCGGATTCATGGAGGAGACACTGATCTCGTTGGTCCCGAAAGAAGACTCAGATTCATGACTCATACAAAATTATACACCAATCTCTCTGTTAAATACTGATTATAGAATATTTACTACAATTACAGCAAATAGACTAAAAAGATACTGAATGAATATATACATAAAGATCAAAACGGATTTCTTCCCAATAGACAAATTATGAACAATTTAATAATAGTGTTAAATGTTTTGGAATACTACAAAACCCATCCAGAAAAACAAATAACCCTTGTATTCTTGGATGCATAGAAGGCCTTTGACAACCTAAACTGGCAATTTCTAATTCAACAAATTTACAATGTGAATTTAGGCACTAAATTCAAAAACATCGTGACTACAATTTATGACTCACAAAAGGTGAATATTATAATTAACGGAGACTATACGCTCTCAATAAAAATAGAGAAAGGAGTTAGGCAGGGATGTCCATTATCTCCCCTGCTCTTCATATTATCCTTGGAAACATTGCTTACATGAATTAGACAGAACCCAGGAATAAAAGGGATAAAAATTAAGAAAGAAGAATACAAACTGCAGTCATTTGCGGACAATATGTTTTTATTTTTTTTTATAGGGGAACCCACTGAAACAGGCCAAGAACTACTGAAAGAGTTAGATCAATTTGGGAAAGTTCCAGGACTTAAAATTAATAGGGAAAAAATGAAATTAATAACTAAAAATCTAACAGAAAAATGTTAAAACTGGAAAGAATAACGGGACTACAATTGTTAAAAAAATTAAATACAATTCCTAGAAGGCCATGACTTACAGAGGGAGTGGCATGCATTTTTATGGGACACTGGAAAAACCAAACAGAATTATTTCCACAGACATGTAATTAGAGACTCTTTATTGGCTAATTGGAATAAAATAAAAAAATTACCTAAAAATCCCAATTTGGATCTCAACAATGGAGGCAATGATACATCCAAATAATTTGGATCTTAACAAGATGATTAAATTCAAAGACCTTCTAGATGCGCAAGGAATTTTAAAATCTTGGCAGGATCTCCAAGAAGAAGGGCTACAAGTAGACCGGTGGGCTTACCTGCAAATTCAAAATAGATACAGATAGGATAAGAAAAATATTGGAATTTACAGTAAGCTACAACAACCAGATAAAATCTTATTAAGTCCAGACAAAAAAAATATAACCAAATTCTATAATTATCTATTAGAGATTGAATTAGAAGAGGAAGTAGTCAAAGGCAACATGATAGCTTGGAGTAGAAATATAGGACATAGCATCACATTATCAGAATGGGAAAAGGTCTGGATCAGGAATAATAAAATCACAAAATCAGCAACATATAAAGAAAATGCCTATAAAATGTTTTATGGATGGTAACTCTCCCCTTTGAGAATAGCGAAGATGTCTCCTAACATGAATCCAAATTGTTGGAAATGTAAAAAGAAACACAGAACATTCTTTCATATGTGGTGGACCTGCACTGAAACCCAAAGATACTGGCACAGAATAAAAAAATGGTTAGAGGAAATAACGACGGAGCAAATTGAATTAAATCCAGAATTCTTCCTATTAGGGATATTTAATAGACAACTTTCTAAAAAAGCTAAATATATAATATTGCACATTCTTACTGCAGCCAGATTAGCCATCGCACAGTGTTGGAAACAAGCTGACATTCCAACAGATGAAATGATCATTCAGAAAATAACAGCCTGTGCAGAGATGGATAAATTAACCCTAGCACTTAAGGATAAAAGATCATCAGTTTATTATAAAAGCTGGTAATGTTGCTATGATTGGATTGAACAAAAATAGAAAATATATTAGTAAATATTGTTAAATTGTAATAGAAGTAGTAATTACACATTCGCAATAAGACTTATTTGTAAATATGACACCAGTAATGGTAACAAATAAGGAACCACAGACTGTTGATAATGGAATTGTTTGTTTTTATTTGTTTTCTTTTCCTTTTTTATGTTGTGTATGTGTTTGTTATTTTAGTTGTATAATCAATAAAGTTTGTTTTTTCTTAAAAAAAGAAGCATGCTATTTAGCTGAAGGCCAACAAGTAACTATATATACTGATAGCTGATATGCCATTTTAACTGCACATACCCATGCCACCTAGTGGAAAACTTGAGGCTATGTAGGAGCTGATGGAAAATTTTTAAAGATGAAACCCCTTGTGGAAGATTTGATGGGCGCTATTCACCTACCTAAAGCCATTGCAGTCGTCCATTGCCGTGGACATCAAACTGACTCCGGTCTAGTCTCTAGGGGCAATAAGGCAGCGGACTATTGGGCTAAATAGGCTGCCATGGGCCCAGAGTCCACAATCTGTGTAGTTGCATTAATTCCAGAAGAACCTATTGATTACTTTCCTCCTTTGTATGACGGTAGAGACAAGTTAGAAGCAGATGATCAGTGGAAAGATGGCTGGTGGATAGTAAGGGACAAAGTACAACTGCCTAGGCAGCTAGCTTGGCCAATAGTGAGATGTGTCCAGCAGGCCACTCGTGCAGGTTCAGGAGTAATCAAGAGATGGTTAGAGAAGAGATGAGAATGTGAGAAGGTTGTGTAAGGTAGTAATGGATCAGTGTGAGATATGTCAGAAGAATAACCCCTTAAGAGGAGCCAAAATCCCACAAGGACCTATCAGAACATCATGCTATCCAGGAGTGTGGTGGTCTCTCATGGAAAAGATGAGACACAAGCGAGTGTTCTCAGGATGAGAGCCCAGAGCAAATTCCAGTGCTCCCTTTTATTGAGATTTTTAGCATAGCAAGTATAGTCACATTGTGGATTACAATAATTAGATATAGTACAGACTTGTTTACAGTTGTCTGAGCTGCTTGATTGTTTCTAGTGTTTGTTCTTAATTTCCTTATACTATCTCAGTGACCTTTAAGCAAGCATGTATGTATAAGGTCTTAGACTAATCATTACCCAATACCCAAGTCAAAGTTTATTCCCACATCTCCCCTGTTTTAGTTTTTTGATGATCGCGGATGCCTCGGTAGCTTTTCGCCATCTGCAACAGCAGTTCTCCTTCCGTAGGCTTCACCCGACACATTCCTAAAAGTCCAGGGAGACATTGGATACAACAGCATACACAAAGAGAAAATATAATAAGCAATATCACTTCAACAATTAGGTGACGAATCCATGAACCATCTGGCAACCAGGACCAAAGTGCAGACCACACGTCCAGTCCCTCACCCTCCGATTGTAATGGATTCTCCTTCAAGGTTTGTTCCATATGCTGTATAGTAGCTGTAATGTTTGGAGAATAATCAGAGATACACATGCAACAATGCGTATGAACCACAGCGTAAACTCCCCCTTGCTCAGCCAAAATAGTGTCCACCGCTTATCTGGTTTGCAGGACAAAGTCAAGAATTTTGCCTTGCTCTTCTTCAAGCAGCTTTAGCGTTTTAATGGTGTCTTTAAACATAGTAACTGTCCAATTGTTTAAACGATGTAAATCTCTATAGTTCATCATGACTCCTAAAGGGGGAATAACTCCCCTTGATATTTGTGTCCAGTAGTCATGGGTCAAAACAGAGTTTACTTCTGTTGCAGAACGCGCATTGCGGATATGATCAGTCCCCAAAGATTTTAAAATGACATGAGATGGGATTGCTTTCCCAAAGGTGCAGACCCCTTTCCATCGTGCTGGCATGCGATCATAGGCCATCTGTCCACACAGCAACCATAGATTTGCTCCCAGGAGATGACCAACCTTATTTGGCTCAGCATAGATTAGTTTTGCAAAGGACTCCATTAACATAGCCAAATAAGTGGACGATGGTGCATTATTCCCATTTGCACATTTAGGCAGCTGGTTTCCTTTTGTGGTGGGACAGCATGTGGCAGGAATATATGGACACCCATTTTCATTGATCAAAGATGTGATATCAAAATAAGAAATGTTGTGTACAAAGTAAATAAGATTTTTTGTTTTCATGTCATCCGAATAAACCCGACTTCCATTGCCAATAACAATTGTTTTGTTACAAAATGGATATGTTCCCAAGTAAGTCATATTCTCTATCGTCTCATTGTGGGTCCAGCAGATACCCGCCACCTCTTGGATCTGGCTTCCAAGATGTAGGTATTTATGTTACTTGTAGTCCAACTGCTAGACCACATCCCCAAACAACCATAGCATTGTTCCTTATACCAGTCACCTTTGGCCAGAGGTACTGCAACCATTGGAAGCCCTGATGTTTTGTGAGTTGGCATGTGCATACATACCCAACAATCAGTTTTATTATGAAGGTTTGCTAGCTTCTCCATGTCCTGGATCAACGTGTTTCTTTTCCATTTCCCCAAATCCACCCCCTTGCCCCTTTGGCTGATGATAAGGACGCACACAGTGAGCAGGAACCCAAACAACTGTCCCCTCATCTTCAACGGCAGTGTATCCTCGGCCCCAAGTTATCAGCGGGACAGGTCCTCTCCACGTTGGATCTGGCAGTCTCCTATACTGAACTTTCGGTCTTGGCGTACCTCCAGAAGGGGAGGAAGCAAAATGCCTACTGGCTGCCAGAGCAGCAGGGGATCCTGTCATGTTTAAAAAATTTAAAGTGTATAAGGTAATATTAAGAATGTTTTGTATGTAAGGCAAACCATATCCATCCACTTCCCCCGCTTTTGTTTTTATATGAAGGAGTGTTATACGGACTAGAAGTTGGCTCAATGTGGCCTAATTGTAGCTACACAGCTACCAATTGATGTAAAGCTACAAGTTTTTCCTGTGGAAGTGGCCATTGGTCAATCCAAACTGGCTGAGAGGTTAACAGTTGTAACTTTTCCATTATCCAATAACAATTTTTGTGCGGAACTGTGACAGCAAATCTCTACCCCACAAGTTTATGTGCAGGGGCAACACAAGAGGTTGAATCCTTGCGGTCTCGCCAGTTACTCTATGCAATGCCATCAACCAATGTACACTACTTCTTGCAAACTGCATACCACCTACGCCATGAACAGCTGGAGAGTCCTCAAGCGCCCATTCATTTGGCCATTCCTTTTGGCGTATCACAGAGACATCTGCTCCGGAATCTATAAGGCCAGAAAATGATTTTCCTTGAATTTCAATTGTCATTTTTGGTTGGTTTGTAGTCAATTTTTTTGTCAGTGCTAGCAATTCTGCAGCAACTGGAGAACTGGCCATTTCAGTGGACCCAAAACTGCCAGTTCGTGGGATCCCAATTAAAGGATTCATAGGAATGTATGGAAGCAATAATAACTGGGCAATAGATTCACCGGCCATTAATGATGCAGGAGTATCAGTATACAATTGTATCTTAATAACCCCTTTATAATCTTGATCAATAACCCCTGGAATAACAAAGAACCCTTTTTTTTGATGCAGATGACCTGGGAAGTACCAATCCCACTGTTTCTTTCTGGCAGTGGCCCATGCAAATGAGTGTCCTCAATGTACACTTGATTAGGAAAAGTCACATCAATCGAGTGCAACATTTTTAAACACAAACCTGCATTCCCAATAGTTGCGGGCGATGCTTTTGTAACAGCCTTGGGAGCAGGGCTAGCTGCACGCCCCAAATTTAGTTTCCTGAATTTTGGTTCTGATCAGAGCGACATTGATTTGCCCAATGAAACCCTTTTTTGCATTTTGGACAGACCGACTTCAGGCGGACATCCCTATTTTTGTTTTTGTTAAACGCCATTCCCCCTCCCCCCAGGTGCTCGGCACTGGGCTTTAAAATGGCCAGGCTTCCCACAATTAAAACAGTTCCCCGTAGGTTTCATCCCTCTTTGTAATGCCATAGCCAAAGTCTCCATGTTGTAAGCCTGAGAACCCACCACTGCACATGCCTTTAACAGATCAGCCAGAGTAACCTCACCTCTAGCCACCAAAGGCTGTAAGATATGCTTGCAGTCAGTGTTTGCATTTTCGACTGCCAATCTCAGCAAAAGTTCCTTTGCCGCTTCCTCATTAGAAATCTGCCGGGTAATAGCCAATTG
The DNA here is from genome assembly GCF_900518735.1 of Pseudonaja textilis. Next base: position 446 of record NW_020772104.1, on the reverse strand, counting down.
TAGTCTTTCCACAAAATCATTATAAGACTCAGATGCTGTTTGCTTAATTTGAGAAAAAGACCTTGCCGGGGTTCCCACATCCTGGATGCAGGACAACGCCCCAAGGACAGCCACCATAACCACGGGAAGTGCGTGATCAGGCAAATTAGTAGCTTGATCAGCAGTGGATTCAAACAAGCCTGCCCCATAGATTTGGTCTGGCGTATACAGCCCCGCCCCCCGAATTCTGTCCCCTAGTGATAGCTTCCCTTTGGTATTCTGAATCAAAAACCACATACTGAGTAGAGCTCAATATCATTCTCATTAAATCTTTCGAATCATTAGGAATCATGCGTGAGGTAGCCAAACTTGTCAGAAGACCCTTTGTAAAAGGACTTTGAATACCATAATCTTTAGTGGCTTTCTTGATTTCCCTAAGTACTGCCAACGGAATCGGGACCCATTCC
>NW_020772103.1:0-11032 GCF_900518735.1 Pseudonaja textilis | reverse complement strand
AAAACCACGTAGAGTTCCATTTGCTATTCGACCAAAACTAGACGCTGAATTGGATAAACTACTAAAACAAGGGGTCATTGAGCCAACAGATTTCGCCAAGTGGGAGACGCCCATTGTCACACCCCTCAAAAAAGATGGTAGCCTGAGAATCTGCTCGGACTACAAGACAACAATCAATAAATATTTACAAGTTAGCGCCTACCCCGTGCCCGTCATCCAGCACTTATTGCACACATTTGAACCGGGCAGTATTTTTGCTAAATTGGACATGTCTCAAGCATATCAACAGTTCCCTGTTGATAACCAAACAGCGGAACTTCAGACCATCGTCACTCACAGGGGTGCCTTCCGATGCAAGCGTCTCCAATTTGGCGTAAGTGTTGCCCCGGGTATTTTTCAATCCCTCATGGAGCGGATTTTACAGGGCCTCCCTGGTGTAGTACCCTACTTCGACGACATCTTGGTCTCGGCCAGGGACAGACCCCAACTCTTCCAGAGAGTGCGAGCAGTGTTAGAGAGGTTCAGACAGCATGGCCTCAAGTTAAAAAAAGAAAAATGCGCCATTGCCACTAGACAGGTGGACTTTCTGGGTTATAAAATTGACGCCTCTGGCATTCACCCCCTGGAGTCCAAGGTTAGGGCAATCCACGAAGCTCCCACACCAACCTCCAAAACGGAGCTACAAGCTTTCTTGGGGCTGCTGAACTTTTATGCATCCTTCTTGCCCCATAAAGCCTCAGTAGCCGAACCCCTACACAGATTACTAGACAAAAAGTCACCGTGGCACTGGGGGCACAAAGAAGACCAGGCGTTTAACGCCGTCAAATCACTACTTACGTCAGAGGCAGTGCTCATACAATTCGACCCCAACCTTCCTTTAGTACTGGCAGCAGACGCATCCCCTTTTGGAATTGGGGCGGTCCTTAGTCACAGACTCCCCAATGGCGCCGAGGCCCCCATCGCCTTTTTCTCCAGGACGCTCTCGGCCACGGAGCGAAATTACAGCCAAATAGACAAGGAAGCCCTAGCAGCTGTTGCAGCCGTGAAAAAGTTTCACGAATTCCTTTTTGGCCATTTCTTCGAACTGGTCACCGACCATAAGCCCCTCCTGGGCCTACTGGCCGGCGACAAACAGACACCTCAAGTCCTCTCCCCTCGGATGACAAGGTGGACACTTTTCCTAGCGGCCTACTCATACAAACTTATCCACCGCCCGGGCAAAACCCTATCCCACGCTGACGCGCTCAGTCGCTGCCCCTTACCCGCTCCGGCTGAAGACCCAGCTCCTGTCAATGCCATTTTTGAAATCACCCAGTTGGACCTGCCCATCACCGCCCTTGACATCGCCGCCAAAACCAAGGCAGACCAAACGCTCGCCCAGGTGCTCGACTGGGTGAGGAGGGGGTGGCCGGGAGGCAATGTTGATAACAAATTCGCACCCTTTAAGACTCGCATGCAGGAGCTGTCCAGTTTGCAGGGTTGTCTACTGTGGGGCACTCGAGTGATCATTCCGACCTCGCTGCGTACCCGAGTCCTGGAGGCGTTGCACGAGGGACACCCCGGCATTGTGAGAATGAAGGCGTTGGCACGCAGCTACGTGTGGTGGCCGGGTCTAGACGAGGACATTGTCAATTGGGTAAGTTCCTGCAGCATTTGCCAGGAATCCCGTCCTGCTCCCCCCATCGCCACCCCTACCAGATGGGAGAGCGCCAGCGCCCCTTGGTCTAGAATCCATATCGATCTGGCCGGCCCCGTGCATGGAAAGATGTTCCTAGTGGTCGTGGACGCTTATTCCAAGTGGATAGACGTGGCGCAGCTATCCACGACCACCACACTAGCAATCACCAACGTGTTAACGCGCCTGTTCGTTACACATGGACTACCCGACTCCATTGTCTCCGATAATGGCCCACAGTTCGCATCAGTAGAATTCAGCCGTTTTGCTGCCAACCTGGGCATTCGCCACATTTTCACAGCCCCATTTCACCCTGCCAGTAATGGGTTGGCTGAAAGGGCCGTCAGGACCACCAAAGAGGCCCTCGCTAGGTTTGGCAGAGATGACTGGCACCACAAACTCTCACGGTTCCTGATGAGCCAGCACTCAACCCCCTGTGCAGTCACCAATAAGTCCCCAGCGGAACTTCTGATGGGCCGGCGCCTGAGGACTGTATTGGACAGACTGCACCCACAATACTGCCCTGACTCTCCCCTCGCTTCTACTTCGGGGGTTAGACATTTTATGTTACAGGAGCCAATATTCGCAAGGAATTTCGCTGGGGACCCACTTTGGATTCCAGGCGAGGTCATCGCCGTCACCGGGCCGAGATCGTATAGGGTCAGGCTGGAGGATGGTCGCGTCTGGAGGAGACACATAGACCAGCTTAGAAGGCGCCTCAGCACCCTTGCCAACAAGAATCCAGAGTCTCCAGTCGAAGGGGAACCGCCTCATCCGCCGCCCAGCCACATCGCACCCAGCGACCAGTCTGCACCAGCGGTCGTTCCGGTCAACCCAAACTCGGACAACAGTGCCCAGAGAGTTGACCAGCCTGATCCAACCCACGAGAGCTCGACCCCGGTAACCAACCCGGTGGTTTCCGAGGATGCCCAGTCCAGAGAGAGTGTTGGCGACACTATGCCGGCCCAACCGTCACAGACTGATACCGAACAGACAGACAATGTTCCCGAGTTGCGCCGTTTCGGGCGCCAACACAAACCCCCCGTCTACCTCAAGGACTATGCATGTTCGCATCTGGGGGGAAGGGGTGTTGTGTCCTGAGGACTCAAGGAGTTCTCACTCAGGTCCACTCACTTTATGTGGGCGTTATTCCCCCATTCCCATTGGTTGGTTCTCCCCAGCAGCCAGCTATAAAAGCAGGCTGCGGGGTCCAACCGGTTGCTGATTGCTGCGAGCCAGTTCCAGGCTTGGCAAGCACGGTCAGCCCTTTATTGTAAAATAAAGTATTGTTGCACTCATGCTCTGGTTCAGCCTCTCATTGCTCAAACTTAACAAATGCATATTTTAAAATTTACTTAGGCAATGTCCTTAGAAAAGGTCTTAAGTTTTTCTTCCCCAGCTACATCTCTTGAGCAGTACTTTAGGCCAGGGTTCTCCAAACCCCGGTCCATGGACTGGCACCAGGCTGCAGCATGCCAGCAACCAGGCCGCAGAAACAGGTGAAGCCCCATCCACGGGATGTAGGCAGCATGCAAAACCATATTCTGTTCTGTGGAAAAACCTTTCTCTGTGGAACTGGTTCCTGGTGCCCCAAAGCTTGGGGGCCATTGCCCTAGGCTTATCAGCTTATCTCTGGATGCCAACTAAGGACATTCTTCAAAGGAAAAGAGAGGGGACTGAAAATTGGAGCTGTGATATTTGTCAGCAATCAACATGGAAAGAAAAAGAAAATTGACAGCAGCTTCTTTGATAACACTTAAGGAATGGAAGGAACAGCAGTATAGGAAGGATAAAGAGATCTGGGGAAGATGAGAGGAAGCACTATACAAAAATCCAAAGAAAGAGAGAAAGGAGGAAAAAGCAACCAGAATCATTATAGGAAACAGTTAGAAAAAAACAAAATACATCCAGGGAATCAATGAGTGAATGAGTTATGCATACCAGTCTAACCCTGCTTTAAATTCCGTGTCCAGTTCTGGGAATAATAAAACTTTCCCCCATTCTCTAATCCCTTTCATAGGAATTTGAAACAAGGCTGCCAATATTCTATTTTTCTGCAAGCTCAAAATGCAAAGAGCAGAAGAAAACGACCCTGGTGCTGATTGTCCTCCAAATGATTCTCAAGTGAATACGAGGGAAGTGCAAAAAACATCTAAAGAGTGTCCCATCCCTGATCTGCTACAGGGTCGCAAAGATCTTCTCACCCCCACTTTGCACAAAAGGGAAAGAAAATACATTTCTAGTGTTCTCTATACCCACATTCTTCTGGACATGTTGCGTGCATCTGTTTCGGGGAGGAAAAGAACAGTTGGCATGAAGGGAAACTTCCTGGCTGCTACAATGGCATTCCTATGTTATATTTAAAAACCGCAGTAGATTTTGAAGTGGAATAGTAACCTGTTTGCATTTTCTAAGCAAGTGAACTTTATAATACTTCAGACTTTGATCATATGTTGCTATTGCACTGGAGCAGGGTAGAAATGAAGAATAGTCCTTGAGTGATGCACACAGGCAAGCTCCAGAAAGAGGATTTTGAATTTATGATTGTATGCGGGAGAAGGGAAAGAAATGGCTGTTTTGAAACTGGGAGCCTAAAGGTGGGATTTAGGCCAGTGAGAACATTGGCCACTCATTAGCTCTGCAGAGCTACAGACCATCAAGTGGAACCAAATGCTTTCCTGAGAATCCTATAACAAATGAGTATTTCCTTCAAAATGCTTGACTTCCCTGACATCACACACTTAGATATTTCAGGAATATAACTTGAAGTGGTGCAAAGCTGTCACAGTGAGTATCCTATTTTTGGTCAGTGATCCTATCACTTATAGCTAAAATCTAATGGACTGGATGAAGTAGGATTCAACCTTCAGTAGGACTCAATATAGTACAGGTTGTGAGACATGATCTGGAAGCTAAATGCTGGAGAGAAAAATAGAGGAAACTAATTAACCTTGAGAAAACAACAACAAAGCAGAAGTGACAGTACATTTCAAAAACTTGTAAGAAGAGTTACACAGAAGAAGGTAAAGACCTCCATTATCCCCTTAACACAGGACATAGAGGTAGTCTTCAACCTATGACCATAATGGAGCCTGCCCATTATGGTCATAAGTTGTGACAGCCATAAAGTAGGTCACCAGGTGGTCTTTTCTGCAGTGAACTCCATGGTTATCAAGCAAACTGATTGTTCATTATGGGCTGATTTTGCCGAAAACTCGAAGTAAATTCCAGGTTTCAGCAAAAAAGCCATAAAATGTGGCCACCTGACTATGGGATGCTGCAAGCAACCATAAATGCAGACCAGTTTCTGAGTGCCAGAAATATGGTCACATGGTGGGGGGCAGCTGTCAGAATTTCAAAACTGAGTCATAGCATTTGGGGGGGACTACTAAGCAATCAGACATAAATCAAGGACTATCTGTAATATAGATGAAGCAAAATTGGGCAGGGCAGCTAATACTTTAGAACAGGCCTGTCAAACTGGTGGCCTATGGGCTGGAAACGTCATGAGCAGGCCACACCCACCCCAATTCCACAAAGGCAAAAAAGTCACAGTACATCACGATCTGGCCCAGGACCTGATCGAGTTTGATCCTCATGCTTTAGAAGATAGAAATAAAATTCAAAATCTTGGGCTAATGAAAATTACATTGGACAAGAAAGATAATGATAATGAGCAGAGGACACTACAAAGTTACCCTCTTAGAAAACAGAAAACAAATGTGCAAAAATAGAATGGGGAATACATTGTTTGAAAATGGTACTGGTGAAAAAGATCTCAGAATAGTAGTTGACTACAAACTGAATCTAGTCAGCAGTGTGATGCAGTTACAAAAGTGGCAAAGACAATTTTAGAAGTATAATTTCTAAATCATGGCAAGTAATTGTTGCATCTTACTTTGCTTTAGTTAGGCTCTGCCCTGAGTATTGTGACCACTTATAAGGACCAACGTTAAGAAAGATCTCTATGCAAACTGTTATAAGTTCAGAGATGAGAAACAACAATGGTCAGGAACCTAGAAACTTAAGTTGTATGAAGAAAAACTGGAGGGACTGGGAATGTTTAGCTTTGAGAGAGAAAAAAATCTAACAGGCTATCATATAGAACATCAAGCCCTCTTCTATATCATTCCTGCATTCAGGACACTGAATGATGAATGTAAAGTTTAGGAACATTCTGATTGAATATAAGAAAAAGAGTAAGAGCACTACAATATTGGAACAAATTAATTGGAGAAGTGGTGGTCTTTCTTTAATAGTTGTGTTGAACACTCCCTAGAAAACCATTTATAGGAGTAATTCAATGGTTTTTTCAGCTGTGGGCATGGCGTTTGTCATGGTGATCTAAATGGATCCTCCCAATTCTATAGATTCTAGAATCAGAGAATTGCCTGAACTCCTATCACCTATAAAAAGGCCAGTGAACATCTAAGTCTGAAAGAGCTTACTTCTGAGATCATAAAAAGGATCATGAGGTGAACCCAGACAAACCCCCTCCAAAAATGGATTCAACTCAATTCAATTTTTACAAGAGGTGGAGGCTGATGAAGCACAACTGCCTACCTTAAAGCTTAGCTGTGATTCGTTTCTTTAACATATATGCCACATTATTCTTCTGATCCAAAGCCATAAGCAGTATTTAATTTTATACAAAATAGTTGTTCATCATGCGCACACAGCTTGCCTCCAACTCTCAATGCATTTTTCCAGAGAGAACAAGACTTACAGTAATTCAGGGACTAATGCTCCAAGGTGACATAATTGTTATTCCAGCTGAGATGTGACAAAGAATTTTAAAAAAAGCTATGAAGGCCTGTTAGGCAGGGCTATAAGTCTATTTGTTTGATGGCCATAGTTAAATAAAAAAAAACATTTGTCTCAAACTGTGAATTTTGCCAGAGGAAACATTCTCTGTGAAAAGAACTGTTGATGATTATAGCAATGCTTAACAGACTAGGGAAGAGAGTTGGAGCTGATATTTGTCAACTTGGGAGGTCATACATGCTTAATTGTGATAGCTTATTTTTCTAGACATCTACAGATTACAAAGATCTACTGACATTAATTGCTTTAAAAATGTAATAGTTCATCAGGGATGTCTTGAGGAGCTCATAACAGAAAATGTCCCACAATTCACAGCGCAAAATTTTGCATTATTTGCAGAGAAGGATAACTTTGTGCCCATACAACCAGGGCTGCCTTCCCAAAGTCAAAAGGAAAGCAGAAGCAATAGTTAAAACTGTGATGTGAATTCCAGCACAAGAAAATGAAATCTCAGCTTTATTAAATTGTAGGGTGATTCCCATCCATCCATGAGTTGGTTTGGAAATTCTGGAAGTTGAAATCCTCACATTTTAAAATTCTCAAGGTTTAGAAACATCAATTTAAAGCAGGCAAATACCTGACTTGTGCAGAATCACTTCTAAGAGTTAGTTACAGATACAGATAATCAGAGTTGGAAGGGACCTTGTAGGTCATCTAGTCCAACCCACTGCCCAAGCGGGAGACCCTACACCATTTCTGACAAATGGTAGTCCAATCTCTTCTTGAAAGTCTCAAGTGATGGCGCTCCCACAACTTCCAAGGGCAAGCTGTTCCATTGGTTGATTGTTCTCACTGTCAGAAAGTTTCTCCTTGTTTCCAGGTTAAATCTCTCCTTGTTCAGTTTCCATCCATTATTCCTTGTTTGGCCTTCTGGTGCTTTAGAAAATAGCTTGACCCCTTCCTCTCTGTGGCAGCCCCTCAAATATTGGAAGACTGCTATCATGTCTCCCCTGGTCCTTCTCTTCACTAGACTAGCCAAGCCAGTTCCTGCAACCGTTCGTTGCATGTTTTAACCTCCAGTCCCCTAATCATCCTGGTTGTTCTTCTCTGTAGTTTTTCGAGAGTCTCAACATCTTTTTTATAATGTGGTGAACAAAACTAGATACAGTACTCTAGCTGTGTTTTTACTAAGGCTTTATAGAGTGGGATTAGTACTTCCCTTGATCTTGACTGTATCCCTCTGTTAATACAATTTAGGATTGCATTAGCTTTTTTTGCAGCTGCTGCACACTGCTGGCTCATATTTAGCTGGTTGTCCATAAGACTCCCAAGATCCCTCTCACAGCTACTGCTAGTGAGCCTGGTTTCACCCAGTCTATATATGTAATTTTGGTTTTTCTTGCCTAAGGGTAGGACTTTACTTTTCTCTATATTGAATTTCATTTTATTAGATACGGCCCGGTGTTCTAGTCTGTCAAGATCCATCTGGATCTTGAGCCTATCTTCTTGGGTGTTAGCTATTCCTGCCAGCTTAGTATCATCTGCAAATTTGGTAAGTTCCCCTTCTATTCCCTCATCTAAGTCATTAATGAAGATATTGAAGAGTACTGGGACTAAGATGGAACCTTGTGGCACCCCACTGCTTACTTCCCTCCATGTAGACTTAGACTCATTAAGGACTACTCATTGAGTATGGTTTGCCAGCCAGTTGCGAGTCCATCTAGTGGTGGTGCTATCTATTCCATTTTTTTCTAGCTTACTAAGAAGTAGGTTGTGGCCTACTTTATCGAATGCCTTGCTGAAATCTAAATATATTATGTCCACAGTATTTTGCTGGTCTACTAATTTAGTCACTGTGTTGAAGAATGAAATAAGATTGGTTTGGCATGATCTGTTTTTAACAAACCTGTGCTGACTGCTAGTTATTACTTTACTTGTTTCTAGATGTTGGCAGATCTGTTTTTTTATTATCTTTTCCAGTATCTTCCCAGGTATTGATGTTAGGCTGATTGGTCTATAGTTTCCTAGGTCTGTTTTTTTACTTTTTTGAAGATGGAAACTGTTATGTCCTGAGGACTCAAGGAGTTCTCACTCAGGTCCACTCACTTTGTGTGGGCGTTATTCCCCCATTCCCCATTGGTTGGTTCTCCCCAGCAGCCAGCTATAAAAGCAGGCTGCGGGGTCCAACTGCTGCTGATTGCTGCGAGCCAGTTCCAGGCTTGGCAAGCACGGTCAGCCCTTTATTTTGTAAAATAAAGTACTGTTGCACTCATGCTCTGGTCAGCCTCTCATTGCTCAAACTTAACACTGGCGATGAGGGTGGGATGGCTACCAGAAGCACCTTGCAACCGCTGAGTCACTAGCCACTGATCTACAGCCCAGAGAGAGCGATTGGCTGGCGACAAGGGAAACGCTGATCCGCAGCCAGAGAGAGCGGTCAGCTAGCGAAACGAGCGATCAAAAAGAGCAAACGCAGATCCGCAGCCAGAGAAAGCGGTCTGAGTCAAATAGTTAGAAGCGTCTGTAGCCGCTTGTTAGCCCCGCTACGGGGAAAGTGAAGCGCTGCGAGCCGCAGCCGCTCTGCACTTGGCGCAAAATTCAAACGGGTGTCATTTGAATTTCGAGCCAGTAGGAATCACAGCACAGCGCTGTAGAGAGTCACTAACGCCCACTTTTTTGGCGCGAATCAAGACACCTCCAACGGCTAGCAGCCAACGTGGTAACCCAGAGAGAGAGAAAGAGAGGGTAGCAAAAAACCTCTCCAGAGCTGATATCACTAGTACTCACGAGCGTTCGTAGTCCCAGAGAGATTTTTTCCGCAGGTAGCCCAGCCGTTCCAGCACCATGAGTTCCAATCCAGTATTCCCGGCGTTTAAACCAGACGAAGAGAAGTGGGAATCGTATAAGAACCGTTTCAATCATTACATCGATGCGGTCGGCCTGTCGGATGCGGGAGAGCATCGGAAAAAATCCTATTTCCTAATCTACTGCGGAGCCACCGTTTACGATACCGCTGCAGCACTCGTGGCGCCGAGAGAATTGAAAAATGTTCCGTGGTCCGAGTTGCTTGAGATCCTCACAAACCACTACGCTCCCAGGCCTTCACAAATCGCCAGGAGGTTCACGTTCCGAATGAGGAAGCAATCAAGTAAGGAGACCATCAACCAATATATGGCCGCCCTCAGAACAGCAGCCCTGCACTGCGGGTTTGGAACATACCTGGAGGACATGCTCCTCGATCAATTGGTTTGTGGGGTCAAGGATCTCAACCTACAGAGGCGACTGCTAGCTAAAAAAGACCTCAACCTCGCGCAAGCGGTAGAGGAGGCCCTAGCAGCCGAGCTAGCAACGAACTCAGCCACCGAAATTCAGGGCCCAAGCGCCAAGCTAGCAGCGTTCCCAGTCCATTCCGAAGAGGTGGAAGCGGAGGAAGGCCACAACGATGAGAACGATGTCCATCGCCTCACCAATGACAGACGGTCGCAGGTAGGGGCCAAACAAGAATACACCGGTCCACCCAAGCACATCACCCTGTGCCTAGCCTGTGGGGGATCACATCAAAGGGCCACCTGCAAGTTTAAAGGAGCCGTTTGCAACAACTGCCATAAGAGGGGGCACATTGCGAGAGTCTGCCAAGCCCCCCAAAGCGCGGCACAAAGACCCCCGTCCTCGCACTCGGGACCACAGAGGCAAGTATTAAACTGTCGCACGCACCGCCTTGCCAGGCGTACTTGCCACTCTGTTAGTAAAATTTCTCTCTCCGTTTCCCTAGAAGGTAAACCGTGCCACATGGAGGTTGACACAGGGTCAGCGCTCTCAATAATCTCGTGGAACACCCTCAAGAGACTCCACCCCAGCCTATCTACTACCCGGCTTCAGAGATGCCAGTTCGGTCTGAAGGACTACCAGGGGAAGGCCATTCCCGTGATCGGCAGAGGCAAGTTCTTTGTCAGTTTTAGAGCTTTTAAAGGCCACCTACCTCTAGTGGTAGTTAACGGCAATCTACCCACCTTATTGGGGCTCGATTGGTTTCCCCACCTCGGCCTAGGGTTAACAGGAGTCCATGCTGTCTCAACCTCAGACACTGACTCCTTATTCGCTGACTACGCAGATGTGTTCAGCGAGGAGCTGGGGTGTTATAATGGAACCCCCATCTCGTTCACCGTTGACCCCCAGGCAGTCCCAATCAGATTAAAAACCACGTAGAGTTCCATTTGCTATTCGACCAAAACTAGACGCTGAATTGGATAAACTACTAAAACAAGGGGTCATTGAGCCAACAGATTTCGCCAAGTGGGAGACGCCCATTGTCACACCCCTCAAAAAAGATGGTAGCCTGAGAATCTGCTCGGACTACAAGACAACAATCAATAAATATTTACAAGTTAGCGCCTACCCCGTGCCCGTCATCCAGCACTTATTGCACACATTTGAACCGGGCAGTATTTTTGCTAAATTGGACATGTCTCAAGCATATCAACAGTTCCCTGTTGATAACCAAACAGCGGAACTTCAGACCATCGTCACTCACAGGGGTGCCTTCCGATGCAAGCGTCTCCAATTTGGCGTAAGTGTTGCCCCGGGTATTTTTCA